>CM028356.1:32616857-32710688 GCA_016618105.1 Dendrobium huoshanense | reverse complement strand
ATGTCCCGTTAGTCAGCTACTGGCCGCTATCAATCCCCAGATTTTTATAGATTCAAAAATATGGATTTCGCCCTCAAAAACAGCAATTTCCTCCTTCACCGGCCCAAAAATATCCCACCAACGATCCCAAGATTCGCTCTGATATCAATTTGATAGGAAACACTTGAAGATTTTAAGTAAATCCTATGAAGAGAGTAAAAACAACGAGAAATCTCCACGATTCCAATGAAAAACCAGTGAAAAATAGTAATTTTTTTGCAAGAAAATAACAAGAAACAATTGATCCTCCATTCGAGAGGGGGGTCGATTTCTACTAAATCTCTAGACGCCGCTAGAGCCCAAAGAAAACCTATTAGATCTCAAATTTCAGCCAAATTTACCCTAGGAAAACAAAATATTTAATGCATATAATTCAAAAAGAAATTGGTAAACAATCCCTACATTCAAATTTCCCTACTAACTCTCTTCAAAAACTTTCCTAAAATGCTCTGTCTGGGCGGTCGGATCGCGCGGGAGGTAGAGGGTTCCGCCTCTGTTTCGTAAGTTGGTCCTGTATGGACCGGCTGGACTGGTCTAACGCTATTATCTATAACGCACCTACACCATTTCTAGTAGGACTCCTATCCAAATACAATAGTTTAAATCCTAAACTATCAATCTCCTAGCCTTACCCATTTAGTTTTTTGAATGCATAGAATATTTATCTTTCAATAATATTTTCGCTATTATGGACCGGCTGGACTGGTCTAACGCTATTATCTATAACGCACCTACACCATTTCTAGTAGGACTCCTATCCAAATACAATAGTTTAAATCCTAAACTATCAATCTCCTAGCCTTACCCATTTAGTTTTTTGAATGCATAGAATATTTATCTTTCAATAATATTTTCGCATGAGTCCAAAAACAAATAATTTTCATCCCAATATGAGTTATCAAAGTTGAATAAAGATAATCCGAATCATTCATGTGACAAATAAGACCACTCGTAAAATTGTTGTTACAAAGTAGCCTGTCACGATGAATTCCATTCATAATCCACATTCCAGTAAGATATATACAAATTTACTCGAATTTTATCATCTACTCAATATCTGATCAGTCAATTCAATGCACACAAATGAAGCATGATTAATCAACAATCAAAGGAAGATGATAGTTCAGGACGCAATTGTTTCAGTCATAGCTCATCCAAAAGCTTAATATGTTCGTTCATCAATGAAGGCAATGGTTCAATTCGCATCCCTGAGTAACACATGTAATGTTTCCTCTGGAAACTATAAGAAGCATATCTGTAGGAACCATATGGATCCATATTCTTTTTCTCTTGTAACTCTTCATCGAGTTAGTAAGAGAGAAACTAGTAATCCTGAACGATGGATCGTTTCTGCAAGTAATTGAAGCGTTACAACATAGGTAAAACACTACTAGTAATTGGAAGTGTTACAATAAAATTTCATTACAAGATATTTCTTTAATTCTATTCACTCAGACAGAGAAAGCCCGCACCAAATAAGGGAGATGATTCTCTTTTATATATCATAAGAAAGAATATAGGGATAACAAACTTCAAGGATTTAGTTATTGATAATAAACGAACAATCAGCAAGCATAAAGCAGTCTAATTCAAAGTAGAATCGATGGCCTGATGAGAAATAAAAAATAATGCATGATAGTGAAATACAGTTTAAGAAAAAGAAACAATAAATGAACCGACTAATATACATACAGGCAGAATGATTCAAAGGATCAATCATATTCTCTGGATGGGTCGAATTGCAGCAATTTTGATGTAAATTCAGCGGGAAGACGGATGGGTCGATGGCTCTTATCAAGCCAAACTGCTGTTGCATTGGCCTCCAAAATGGGCTGAAAAAAAAAAAAAAAAAAATTTATATATATATATATATATATATATATATATCTATATATATATATATATATATATATATATATATATATATATATATATATATATATATATATATCAAGGAACAAATGCATAAATGTCATTTGAGAGCACAAAAAATTTTCATTACCAACCTTTTCATCTGGCAGGCTAAAGATGTGATGTTCGAAAAATAATCTGGCAGCAGAGGAGCCAGACACCCTAACCTTAACAACAAATCTATCACCGCTCTGCCAATGGAAAGGAAAGATCTATGTTATTCAATGATTTTTCAACACGATTAGTATGGCAATAATAAAATTCCAAGGGGGAAAAACGACAGCAAGCCTCATTAACATCTCACAAATTTCTTCATATTAGGAGAGCATATAAACAAGTTTGGCATATGCATTTATTAATTCAGATTTTGGAAAATCATGAACAATGATTATCAAAAACTTTGAATATATCTATATTGCTATTATGAAAGAGATTTGTGTTTCTTCTCATATGAAATCTTAGCCCTTTATTTAATCTCCTAATAACAAATTCTAACCTTTCATTCTTATTGTATTTATATTTATAATAAATGTTAAATGACACATTAATGTTCACATTTTGCTTTGCATAAAGTTTATATATTAGAATTCTACAAGTTATAATTCAACCAATAAAGTTGCATGCTTATAAAATATACAAAGAGTCATAAGAATATCAATGGCTAATCCCGGATTTGAATTATGAGTGTTGAATAAATTGGTCATAAGTTATCATTTAATATTGCATTATTTTTAGAAATCTCCATGGACCTTATATATACCCAAAGGATCATTTTAGAATTATTCCACCTATTTGAGTTTTTAAATCAAAATCATTTTATTATTAAATTTAAATTTTTAGTCATTTTATTTCTTCTTAAATTTATCTTCTCAAAATTTTATATACTTATAAAAAGTATGATGTCATGGGATTCCCATATGAATATGCATCAGCTCCAGCTCAGGATCAAGATGTTAGTTACGACATCTTATGCTCAAAATTTTAGCTAGAAACATGATTGGGTGGATCCACTGAAAATATATATTCAGTTGAAAATGAGGGAACCTAAAAAGTTTCTGATGAAATAAAGAGCAATGTCAAGCTACCTCTAATGGTGAAGCTGATGATTGGTTGTCCAAAAAAAATATAAGGCATTCAAAGGGGGAGAAGAAAGAGATGCAACGTAGATATAACAGTTGTAGCATAAAAGATAATAACCAAGTAGTTGGGTCAAATGCCCAACACCATCACAATAGCTTTTACTTTATTTCTCTTATCATAATTGCAACATTTTAATTGAATTTAATGTGAGAAGGCTATCTTTTCATTTTTTTTGATAATATATCTCAAACCACTGCCAAATGCAATTTAATTAGTGATTCTTTAATGTAATTTTTGGAGTAATGTTGCTGATTAGTTCTCCTTAATGTTATAATGCTTATCATTATGATGGTATGCTGCTTATGTTAAACTTTAAATATTCAAGCTGCTTTAATACATGCTAATAAGGTCCCCCTATTTGAAACATGTTCAAAAAGAATCGAAACAAGTTTGTACCTGGTTCCAAAACTTTTCAAATAGAGTTCAAACCCTTTTTGAAGCATGTTCAAACCTGGTTCTAATTATATTCAAACATGCTTTGAACCATACTCGAATATTGTTAAAACCCAATTCAAACCCTGTTTAAAACCTACAGAAGACCTACTTAAACTTTATTAGAACATTGCTCAAACCTTACTCAAATCTTGTTCAAACTTTTTTGATTAGATTAAAAGCTTGCTAGAAGATTGTTTGAACCTTCATTCAAACATTGTTCAAATCTTAGTTCAAACTAAGTTCACATGTGGTTTGAACTAAGTTGACATTTAAACTTAGTTGGAACCACGTACGAACAAAAGTTCTAACTATCATTCAAATGCAAACAAATTTCATTCATGATGGAATTCACCAAGTCATCCACGTATGCAAGAGGCATTTTGGTTCAAAATGAACTTTTGGGCATATTTCTTAAAAAAACAAACGAGAATATTTTCAATTAATGCTATTATGAATCATATAAAGTCAAAATTTCCAATATTAGAGGGACATCTAGATGTATTCACGAAAAATCTCTTTATTCTAAAACCTAAGGACCAAGCATATAAAATGAATAATCAAAACAATATATTTGTTAGTGATGCAATCAAATTACCAAGAATTAAATAAATTTTTGAGAATGAATATCAATATTTTTACTGTGCTCCATAGTATTTAGGTGTAGTTAATGTAAATTTATACAGTTGGTGTTTTTTTTCTTTCTTTTTTCTAATAATAATTTGATTTAAAGTGGGTGTTATTTCTATAAATATGCCTAATAAGGGTGAGGTTTCAATATTCATGGACAAAACTATTTAGTTAGGTGACCTTTCTTTATATTTTAACTTGTAAAAGAAAGAACTTACTTTTAAAGGTGATATAAATTTCAGGGACAATTCTGACAAAGCCAGCGATTGACCACTGCGAGCTACGGTATCTGGGCTCAAGCCAATCTTTTCAAGCAATTCATGGCGGCCTGATCAAATTCATATGTACTTGAGTAAATGAAAGCAGAAGTGCACATTTACAAATTATCTGTAGTGAATGAAAATGAAGTATAAAGATACTTTGCTTCATGAGATGCATTTTAAACTTCGCTGGATTATGTGATTAAACAATATTGGGCATTTATTCCCCAAGTATTTCTTATTTCTTTAAAACTTTATGTTGGTATTGGGCATTTATTCCCCAAGTATTTCTTATTTCTTTAAAACTTTATGTTGGTGTCTAACCAAAGTATAACCATTGCAAGAACAATAGTTTCCTACTACACTGAGCATTTTCTTAAGTGAAATACTTTTTCACACAAAAAATACTTGGATGAAAAGGCCAACCAAATGACATGGTGGCATCTGAATCATACACATTTTTCATCGATGAAAAACTTCTATGGCCTAAAAGCTACCACATCATTTGACAGTTTTGGACCATATTGCAGGACAGAAATCATATAAAGAATCTCTTGTAGAAATGTTTGTGGTGAAACGCTCATCATAAGTTATTTTGCATTGAGACTGCGTTGTTGTGCCATAAGTATCAATCAAAGATTTCTGAATATAGATCTCAAACAAGAAATAAATGATGATGAAAACTTTATTATAAGCACTTCTATAAGGAATTCCTTATGTGAACAACGTCACATACATCATAGCACTACTTTTTCTCAGAAAGGGCTAAAAAATTGACCAAATGAATCTCAAAATAGTTCTCGAACAATTCTTATGTGAACAATTTAATCCCAGAATATCACGCTTCTCCAATTTAGTCCCTCGACTATACATAATTGATCTCAAATGGTACCTCAAATAAAAATTGATGAAAATAAGGATACAAAGTTGATCACGATCTAATCGCTAACCATACAATATTAATCCCACGGCATCATTTGGAATCAATATTTTATAGTCAAAGACTAACTTGAAGAAATGTAATCCTCCGGACTAAATTGGCTATATATAAATAGTTAGGGGGATATTTTAGAACTTAACTCATAAATTGACAATAAAAAATAAGAAATGTAAAATTACCACAAGATTATAATATCTATCAAAAAATAGTTCAGCAACAACAACGCATCATGATGTAAAAGGCATAAAATAGCTTCAAAAGGGCCACATTGACTTTTAAAGATTATCAATATAACTATGAAGAAATTCAGGAGAAATCTCACCATGTTGGCAATAGCTTGCATATACAGAATTATTAACAACTCCATATTGATCAAGCTCGTAGTCCCGGACCTTCAGCTCAACTTCGAAAAACTTACTCATCCTTCATAGAGTTCCGAGTAAGGTAAAGCAAAAACAATGCATCAATGAATTAAGCAATTTAAGGGAATAAAAACAAGGTGAACCTTACAATTGGCAACGTGCATTGGGCATCTAGGAACCTATCAGGCCGAAGTTAACTGTAAAAAGATACTAATGGAGAATCAAGCAAGATTACAACAGCAACCGCAACAAAACGCCTTGGCAGACGCTTACACAGTATTATTCACAAAAAAAAAACGTCTAGAATTCTATGGCAAGAGTTAAATTTGGCAGTGCTTGTTGAATCAAAAGAAGCTTAATCTCATTCCCGCCACCCAAAGAAATCTAGAATAATTCTGAAAAATGAAAATTGGGTCCTGTGTGTTAGCACTCTTCACTGGCAGCCGTTTCAGTAAATCAGCAAACCAGTCTTCCACTACAGCGGAATCCTGACACCATGGCAGACAATCTCTGAAAATAACAGCACAGCAGAATATTCTAACTAACTTGTTCCCTATGTCTCTATATAGACTCTTAAACAGTGTAACTATGTGTTGAGATAATATACATAAAACCCATTGCTGTTGCAATGTTCTGCTCTTCTTCTTCCACCTTCAATTAATCCCTCTATCTCTTCATGGTATCAGAGCTATAAGCTCTACAGCCTCCACTCCCTCTTCTAGATCTCAATGGGAGATCAAGACGCAACAAGCACTCAGTCGGCTTCGTCACTCTCAACCTCGATGGCTGACTTCACTATACTACCGCCCCCTTTAAAGTTCCTTATATCAAATATCAAATACATCGTCAACATCTAGCTCAATAGTGAAAACTACTCAATATGGGGATTACAAATCTTCAAACTCTTCTCAGCCAATGGATTTGAGGGATACCTAACCGTCAAACAAGTGCGTCCACCAGAGATGACATCGCCTTCCACAAGAACCACCTCCCCCGATTGCCGCCTCTAGCTTCTCATAAATCAAAATCTGGTCTCAACATTCTTCTCCACAATATCACCGTCAATCCTGCCCTACATACTCAACCTCACCACTGCCAATGAAATCTGGCTCGCCCTAGAGAATCGACTACAACCCACCAACTGCTCTAGGATGATACAACTCAAGAATGAGTTGCACAACATTCAAATGGGGGACAACACTATGAATCAATACCTAGCCAAAATCAAAGCTCAGGTGGATAGCATTGTCGCAATCGGGTCACGCATAGACTCCAAAGATATCATCCTCTACATCCTCAATGGTCTACCTTCCGCATACAGTTCCTTCAAAACAAACATTCAAACCTCCCTTCACCCCATCATCCTGGACACTCTCTATTCCTTACTCTGCAGCGAGGAGATTAATATTCAAACCGAACTCCTCAAGGAAACCTCAACTCCCAGGGATATTATAGCTTTGTACTCTTCCAACACCAGATTCAACAAAGGTTCCAACACTCATTCAATCCCAACTCGTTCCTTCCATGACCGAGGCACACCTCCCCGATACTCAACCTCAGTCAGCCGACGACCCTACACTCCCTCGCCACCGAAACCCGTCTGTCAAATATGCAACAAAACGGGGCATGTGGCCGTTACCTGCTGGCATAGATGCAACCTCAACTACTCTGCGCCCACCTCCTCGACCCCACGCGCTATGTTCAATCATCCATCCTCCAATCCATCAACCGAATGGGTGCTTGATTCTGAAGCCTCCACGCACTTGACAACCGACGCAAACAATCTCCAACAACCCCTTCCTTATCAAGGTGCGGAGTCAATCTCCATCACAAATGACAATAGCCTTCCGATCCAACATAGCGGCCAGGGCATACTTCCTCTTCTTGGACTCCAATCGTAAGCTATTTCTTCACAATCTAATTCACATTCCTTCCTTAACTCACAACTTACTCTCCATTCACAAGCTTACGTCCAATAATAACTATTCCATCTCGTTTGATGCCTTTGGTTTTATCATAAAGGACCTTCAAACAATCAAACCCTACTACGTGGTCGGAGTCGTGATGGCCTCTACCCCGTACACACCCGTCCAACCTCACTCTCCACCACCTTCAGCTCCAACGTCAACTCCACTTCACTGTGGCATGCCTGCATGGGCCATCCTCACCAACTCATTATGAATACTATAGCAAAATTGCATCCCTCTTTACGTATCTCTTCTACTTCTCCCTTTTGCAAACCATGTAACATGGCCAAAAGCCATAAACTACCTTTTTTTCTAATACATCAACTCTTGTTAATGATCCTCTAATTTTCATTCACTCAGATGTATGGGGACCGGCTCCCATTCCCTCTCTTAATGGATATCGCTATTATGTAATCTTCATCGATGATTATTCTAGATTTTGCTGGTTGTTTTTAATGCATACAAAAAATGAAACACTTTCTAAATTTCAACATTTTCTAACTATGGCACAAAATAAAAACACTTTGCTCTGAAGGAGGTGGAGAATATACAAGCCATTTCTTCACCAACTATCTCTCCAACCATGGAATCCTACACCAACTAAATCACTCCTGAAAAAAATGATTTGTCCGAACGTAAACATCGACACTTGCTCAACACAACCTACACACTACTAACTGCAGCCAACCTTCCCCTTCACTTCTAGGCTGAAGGTCTACTTACCTCAAATTACCTCATTAACAGACTTCCTACCAAGGCCTACAATCTCCAAACTCCCTTCTAACTTCTATACAGACATCCCCCCCCCCCCCCCCTCCCAACCCCCTACACTAATTTTTTTTTTCTAAGCCAACACTCATCTATGAACCATCGGTTGTGTGTGATTCCCTTGGCTTAAACATCAAGCTCCAAACAAACTTAGTCCTCGCTCTCAGGAGTGCATCTTCCTCGGATACTCTACATCAAACAAAGGTTATCGTTGCTTCAATCCCCTTAGCCAGAAATTTACATCTCCAGACATGTCGTCTTTCACGAACAAACCTTTCACACCCTCTCCTCCACAACATCAACCTTCTCCACAAATCCTCCAACCAACCTCTAACCTCTAACACTCTTCCAACCTCTCAACTCAATACAACAACTCCAACAAACACCTCTCAAATCATAATCTATCCATCAACCTCACAATCCTCCCTTGCTATTCCCACACCTCCACTTGATCACGACATTTCCACCACTTAACACAGCAAGACCTCCCCCTTCCTACACCTCCACAAAATATGTTCACCCATCCTATGCAAACCAGGCTAAAGACCGGACACTTGAAACCAAAACTGGTCTTTGCTCTCTCAGTCATCCCTCAACCCTCATCTACCCCTACATGCTTCACTCAAGCCATAAAAAAGAAACCATGGAGGCCTTCCATGCCCGCAAAATTTCATGCTCTTCAGCGACAGGGAACCTGGTCATTAGTTCACCTCCAAATCAGTCCATACTAGGCTGTCGTTGGACCTATAAAACCAAACTCAAATCTGATGGCCAAATCGATCGCTACGAAGTGCGTCTTGTTGCCAAAGGCTTCGACTCAGAATACGACATTGACTACATTCAAACATATATCCCTATTGCAAAACTACCTTCCATTCAGATTCTTCTCACCATAGCCCTTTATCAAAATTAGTCAGTTCTCCAACTAGATGTGGCAAATGTCTTACTCCACGATGATCTCCAAGAAGATGTATACATGAGGCAACCCCCTAGATTCATTGACAACCAATTTCCAAATCACATATGCAAATTACATAAGGCCATATACTACCTTAAACAGGCCCCAAGATAGTGGTACAAAAAATTCACCTCATTCCTCAGCGCCGGCTTCACCTTTAGCAAATCAGATCCCTCTCTTATGATATACTCTCACGATCACGTTCGTATGTATCTACTTATCTATGTAGATGACATGCACATTACAGGAAATAGCACTGCAGCCATTCAACAGCCCCTATCCAAACTTCGAGAGGCATTTTCTCTCAAAGAAATGGGTCCAATTTCACAATTTTTGGGCATCCAGATTCTGCGTAAAAATCAAGGCTACTTTCTCACTCAATCTCATTATGCTTGGGACATCCTCTCTGCCTCCGGCTTCACAAACTGCAATGTAACACTCACCCCCACATCTCTTAAGCCGTCTACATGCTCCATGGAAGATCAACAATACAGCAATCCAACTCTATATCGCCAATTAGCCGGCTCATTACAGTACCTCATCATCACTCGACCAAACATTGCTTTTGCCACAAATAAAATATGTCAATCCATGCACAATCCTACTAACGGCAACTTTCAAGCTTTGAAATGCTTACTCCGTTACATTCAAGGAACTATTCACTACGGACTACCACTTCAGCATAGTGATCTCACACTATAGACTTACGATGACGCAGATTGGGTCGCCGACCCATCCGATCTCAAGTCAATCACAGGATTCTGCACTTTTCTTGGCTCTATCTCATTTCATGGAGCGTTAAGAAACAGGTTACCATGGCAAAATCCATCACCGAGGCAAAGTATCTTGCACTTGCGTCAGCCACCTCCAACATCCTATGGCTTCGTCGTCTGCTCGCCAAGTTTCAAGCACAACAAACCACTCCAACCAATCTATTCAGCAACAACATCTTTGCACTCGCTCTAGCCAACAACCATGTATTTCATGACAGGACCAAACATATAGAAATAGACTATCACTTTATAAGCGAACACATCATATCACAAGACGTCGTCGTTCTTCATATCAATTCAGTCGATCAACCTGCGGACATCCTCACCAAGCCATTGTCCGCCACCAGATTTCACATACTCAGACACAAACTGACCATCCTATCTCCGGATCGTCACTTTCAGGTGGACTGTTAGCACTTTTCACTAGCAACCGTTTCAGTAAATCAGCAAACCAGTCTTCCACTACAGCAGAATCCTGACACCATGGCAGATGATCTCTGAAAATAACAGCACAGCAGAATATTCTAACTAACTAGTTCCCTATTTCTCTATATATATACTCTTAAACAGTGTAACTATGTGTTGAGATAATATACATAAAAACCATTGCTGTTTCAATGTTCTGCTCTTCTTCTTCTAACTTCAATTAATCCCTCTATCTCTTCACTGTGTCCAAATTAAAAAACGAACTTCTCAATTGTTTGAATAAATAGCAAGAGGGAAGCTAAAACCTCGTACTTCCATCCGATTCCAACGATCGGGTGGCCTTCGCAGCGGAGACAACGTGGACGCAACGCGCATCAGTTAGTATGGAAACGTAGCTCTTTGGAAAGCCAAGAAGGTTGAGTCTAGGCCGAAGATCCAGTTGCGCAGTGTTACGGAGAAGTTGGCCATTTGAAAGGGAGAAGATGGGGACGACATCTGGAATGCGAGGCAAGGCGACGGCTGGCAGCCAGGACGATGGGGTGGCGCAGTGACGTGCGATAAAGCTTTTCATCCTGCTCCGGTGGCCAGAAATCGGCATGGAGAAGACCGCCGTCGCGTTCGATGCGATTCCTTGAGTCTGCATCGCCGTCTCCAGTTGCAAGACAACGACGATATCGACGAGTTGCGAGAGGGAAGTTTAGGCTTCGTTTGGACTAATAGCTTTTTTATCACAAAACTTTTTTGAATTAAAATTTTATTTAAGAGATAAATAAAATCTAAAAACTATTTTAAATAAAATTTTAAATTTTATTTGGGAAGATTTTTTTACTATTTTTTAAAATAATTTTTTAATTGTTCGATACATGATGCTTATTAAAATTTTTGTGCATATCTTTTAGCATATATAGGAACTATCGCATGTATTTATAAGTTAGCTGACGTCGATTATAGGGAAACTATTACATTCACAATTTATCTGTCGTTCTTATTCACAAGCTAAGCATGCATATTCATTTTCGAGCTAATATTGACTGCTATTGAATTGTGTTCACTATTAATCTACTCATGTATGTCAGTTGGCAAGCCTCCACATTTGCTTACACATCTTTCACAATAGGTTGACTAAATTGATCGCAAGTTTACTATTTTAATCCCCAAGTAAGTTGTTGTATGGATAACAAGTCTTTATTATTGTCTTTAAGAAGTTTATATGTTCTTTGTAATTGACTAATGTTGCTTGTAAGTTAATTATGCTTGAAAATTTGTCCATAGCGAGTCGCTTGTTTATTTATTGATTTTTTATTTGGATGATCAAGACCATTAGTTAGTGTTAGGATCTTGGAGGAGATTTTTGAAAGATATTCTTGCAAGAGATAGAGAGGGTGAGGGGAGGGAGGGAGGGAGAGAGAGAGAGACAATAATTGGGGAGGAAAATACCTCAAGATTCATTAACTTTTCCCAAACAAAACATCATACAAGACCTCTATATATAGAGATGTACATGGGTGTGGTAGCATGCATGAACAAGATAACCTAAAACTAAATCAATACATAACAATCTTCACCTTGATTTAGTTTTAGAAAAAACAAAGAATTACTCATCACAAGAAACCGAACTTGTTGCAATCCAACTGATCTCCTTGGACACCCGTGCCGCTCTTACATGCGACTTCGCACCATTCACCCGTGCACCGAGCCTTGCGCATTCACCTGCGCTCCGCTCGTCACAATCCCAAATTCGCGACCATCTTGCCTCCACTAGATTCTTGATGCTTTAACATGCTCCTATAATTCTCCACCTTGATCGAAACTCCACCTCAAATCTTGACCGATCTTCCATTTTTTTTTTTTTTTTAGATTTGCACAGACATCTCCGGCTTGACAACTTTAGATGCCAACATGACCTCATCTTATGCAGTAGTAGGATTCTCTGAAAGGTTATCCTAGACGTGATCTCTTTTCTTAGCCATCGGTGGAAGACTTCTTGCTACCATTGGCATCATTTATTGCAACATTTGATTGACCAGAAGATTTAATTCGCTGATCGTCTAACAATGACTGCATCGGGTTCCCACCCAGCGAACACAAACGCGGCCCCCCTTGCCGCTCTCTGGCTTCCACTTCGGCCTAGGTCCGCGATCGCATCAACACCCGGATCGGCCCTTTCTGCTCACACGAACAACTCTGTGTGAGGAAGAACGTCGGCGGCGCCGGCAGCCACCACCTCCTCTATTTTTCTTGGATAGAACACCTTCCTCCTTCCTTGATCGTCTTAACGAGGCTCTGATACCAAATGTTAGGATCTTGGAGGAGATCTTGAAAGATGTTCTTGCAAGAGATAGAGAGGGAGAGGAGAGGGAGAGAGAGAGATAACAATTGGGGAGGAAAATACCTTAAGTTTCATTAATTTTTCCCAACCAATACATCATACAAGACCTCTATATATATAGAGATGTACATGGGTGTGATAGCATGCATGAACAAGATAATCTAAAACTAAATCAATACATAACAGTTAGCATTTATATTTTAGTGTGATTGTGAATTTTTTATTTATTATACAGTTACCTGTGGTTTTATTACAAGTTCAATTCCCTGTGATTTTATCGATGTTTTGAACGTAGCGGCAAATTCCATTTCACAATCAGACGTCGTTTGGATAGCATAACACTCCAATTTTGGGTATCGATCGTCAATTTTGATCATTTATGCTTGATTCAACTACGACAAACTCCCTCTTAGGTAAATGTGAAAAACCTTTTTTAGAAATTATTTTTGACTTAGAAGAGTCAATAATTATTTTAGGAATCATCATAAGTCAAAATGACAAATCGTCTTTCTCTGAACACACTACCAAAAAAATAAGCCCTTTCGCAGCGGTTTTTTGCACCGGTTTTCATAACCGCTGCCAAAAGCCCGCTTTGCATCAGAAATTTGAATCCAATTGCGGCGGTTTTAACCGGTGCAATTTGCACCGGTTAAAACCGCCGGCAAAGCCCACACTACCAAAAGATAGGTTCTATAGCAGCAAACCGCTTCTAAAACATTTTTTTGCTGCGGTTTTAACCGGTGCAAATAACAACTATTTGCACCGGTTTTAACCGGTGCAGTTTACCTCGGTTTAAACCGAAGCTAAAGCCCCGCTCAGCGATAAATCCCTAATTCCCAATCGCTACTATTCTTTCGAACCCTAATTTTGCCACCCGTTCTTTTGGAGCAAATCGTCGCCGAGCGAGTCGTCGTGGAGCGAATCGTCGCAACTCTACGCACAGGACCCACGATCGGCCGACCAGTCTTTTCTCACTGTGAGTGTCTTCCCCTTCTTCTTCTTCTTCTTCTCATTCTTCTTTGATCTTCTTCTCATTCTCCCTCTTCTTAAACCGTTGCGGAATGTCATTGCAGCGTATTGCAATTGCAGCGGATATGTAGCGGTTTAGAACCGCTGCAAGAAAAATAGTAGGGGTTAAAATCGCTGGTATAGGTCCAAAATAGTGCTGCAGTAGCCCCATTTTCTGGTAGTGACATTTATAGTATAGTGCTTTAATTATCCTAATTTTTGGGCACTAGTAAAATTTCTTCATAAATTTACATATGTCAGTATAAGTAGAATTTTCGGAATCGTCTTGTGTCCATTTACAAATCGATTTCACCAGACTTTTCTAAAAAAATGAGCTACTTTATGAATATTTTCCTATAATTTTTAGAATTTCTAAAAAAGTTTCTATAAATTTTATACTGAAATTTTGATTATAATAATATTATTTAATAAATATATATAGAAATATCCTAAGCTTAAATGATTTATTAAATGACTTTTTTCTACTTAAGGCTTGTTTTCACCGAACAGAGAGATGCTTAGGGATTTAGGGAAGGAAGGGAAGAGTCAGATTTTGGGCAACTTCGAGCAATTTTTGTCCGTCATTTGGGAAATTTGTTCATCTTGAGGTAAGTCACATCATGGTTATCTCAATTATTAAAAATATGTAATTTTTAGCAAATTTTTTTATTAAAATTTTATTTTTACATAATTCTTGATAATTTAGTAATTTTATTAAAATATGTATTTTTGCCTAGTAGGATTTTTCTGTTGCCTATTGTTATAAAAAACTTTGCAATTTGGCACATGCTCAATGACTCTTTAACTATTATAATGTGATGGTATATGTGTATATATGATTAAATTATATATATTGGGAGCCATAATGAGCTAGAATCATTTGAGATTTTGTTTATATTAGGGAATATTTTGGTTCTTATAAGGCAGATTTTTATGGTTATAAGATATATTCTAGTGTCTATAGGCATGTTCTGGTGCTATAAATACAAAAGAGATTCATCATTAATATAAATCTTTTGAGATTCTATATGGGTCAAAAAAATGTGATATGAAATGCTATATGATATGCATTACAATTTATTTAAATGCTCAATATTATTATTTGAATAATTGGGTAACTGTTATGCTCTTGTTATATTTATCAGTATAATGATTTATTTAAACTATATTTAACTACTTTTAAATATTCATCAAAATATTTAATAAAAGAATTTGAAAATTTATATTGATTTATGTGGTCTACTGAATTGTTATAGCTCACTATAATTTTGCTTCTGATTTTCAAACTCTGGAAAAGGGAATGAGATTGTTGATTAATCGTTCAGGATGAGATCTATGTTTATAGGTATTTCTCTATTTTGATTTTTGTACAGTTATGATTAGTTTATTATTCAGTTATATAGCTCAAACATGTAGTCATGTACTATAGTGCAGACATATAATTTGATGAAATGAAAGAAACCTGGTGGATGAGTTTATTTTTAGTATTTGGATGTTTTAACAGCTCTGTAGTTCATAGTTTTTTTAAAATAAAAATTGAAAGAGAATCTAAAACATTCCAAAGCTAGATCTTGGGTTTTGATTGTAACAACTCAACACAATAGGACCTATCCTGGTCGGGTTGGGTTGTGATAGTAAATTTGACGTTTTGATCGCAACGACATAACCCTTTTGGCAATCAAAGGCTGTTTGACCTTTTAAATGATGTGTCATGCCCGTCGAGCATCACTTAAGTCTTTGATTTCACTCTTTTTTTCTTGTTTTAAGTGTATCAGTCAATATTAAGAGAGAATTTTTTTAGTAGTTATCACACTCGATCGTTTCATATTGTAAAAAGTTATTTCGTCATAGAAAGTTTCTTGTCCAAAAATTTTTAAACATCAATATAACAGTTGTAACAAAACAAAATTATGTTGGCTATCTTAAAAGCAAAGTTGTTAAAAAGCTTCATCAAATAGATCCAAATGAGACACATTATTGTAGCTGTTAGAAAACATAAATCCAAATAAATTATGGCTTTCTTTGGCATGACTCATGCTTGCATATTTTTCGTAGCGAAAACTTTCTAAAAGCTAAAATTTTCACTCACAATTCTAATTCGAAGTAAATTTGTTGAGATATGGGGAACACTATATGTGAACTAAATTTAAATTCAACTTTAGGGTGTGATCTCAATCATCCACATGCAGTGACCTACATTAGCAATTATGTAATCTAATTTGCTTGTTGAACACTTTAAGTTCATAGAACTTCTCGATTTTGGGCAACTTTATTTGGAGGCATTCAATAACGATATCAAGAGACATTCCCGTTTACATTATTCTTAGAAGGGACACATCTCTCTATAAGAGTTTACTCTAATATTCAAACCCTCCTTTAGATAGATTTGAACACTTATCTAAGTTATTGGTTTCATGGACTATATGGGCAGTAGTGTAATGCCCCGAGATCTAACTTGGAAAGAATGTCGATCAATAGCCAAACAATTTACCAGAGTTATCTATAAACCTTCAGTAAGCGATCTATCAAACATCTATAAAACTTAATACATCAATATATCAGTCGATTCATATCTCAAAACAACATACACAATACTCAGGAACTACACTATCAATGCAAGTAGAGAAATCTATCCTGTCCTGAGTACAAAAGAATCTTCTAACGATCAAAAGAACTAAAACCTGTCAATCTGAATCAACTCCTATCTCCTGCTCCCGATCCCTGACCTGAAAAATATCAACCACATATAATGAGCTTTACAAAGCCCAGCAGGTCACCTAATACCTATAACTGAAATCAAAGCACGGCAATGCTATCAATATGCATGTCAATCTATTCAATCCGAATCAGTCAATGGTCAATGAGTCTATGCAGCGGAAATCAATAGTCAATAAAACCAGTCAATGCAGCGGCAGGTAATTCGATAAATCAATTCAATCAATCAATGTCGTCAATCAAATCGATACGGTCGAATCAGTACGATTTAATCAATGAAGTCAATTGAGAAAAACGATACGAGACAAGGAATCTATAAAACAGTCAATACGGTGTAGAACAATAGCAACAGTGAATCTATAAAATCTATAGGCAGCGATATCAATGAATCTATAAGCAGTAGTACGATGTCCATGCTATCAATGCAGTATCTATATCCATCCATTTCTATATCAATGCTCAATGTCGATGCACAGAAATTGATCAGTGAAATCAATGAAATCGTACGATCTAGTAAGTCCAATCAAAGTCGATAAAGCAGGAATCTATAAAACAATGAATCTATAAAGCAATACAATAAACATGCAATTCAATACTATATACTGAACAAGTACAATCTACTGGTCATGTTGCTGTTGTAGAATCCATATTGCTGTTGTAGATAATACATTGGTTCAATCAATAAGAGTCGTCACTCTTTTCGCCCGTCGGCATATCAATAAACTCCTTATAGCTCCCAATCGTTATATCAATGATCAATGGTTTAAAGGAAAGCCCGTCGGCCCACCATCCTGTACAGGTATCAATCAATCTTCTACCAATGTTCAACCAGGTTCCACTTGCGATCAGTATCAATAGTCAATTCAATCAATAAACAATTCAATAGTCAATATAAAGCAGTCATATCAATAATCATATTCATATCAATTCAATCTATCAATTCCAGACAATTCAGAAATCATACGAAAATCGGGCAGCGTAACGGTAGTCGGTCAAATTTACACAAAAATCCTGCAAAAAGACACAATATCCAAATCTTTCCAAATTACAATAGAATATCTATAACATCAATACAAGACTATCGATCTATAGAATCCAAATCAAATCAGGTCCTGATATTATTCTATTCGATTAAAATCACGTAGAATCAATTCCGACCGGTAAAATCTTCGTAGAATACAGTCAAATCGTGTACAATAATCATATCTATAACATATCAGAAGTTGTGCGGTGGAAGTTGTGTCAAATCGAAATCATGTCGAAAAGTCGACTACGAAAACACAAAACAAATCCCAACTCGGTCAAAACACAACATCTTTGAAAACAGAAATAGGGTTCGGAGTCCTTACCACGAGATCTTCACTTTCTCCAACAGCAGCGTCGGACGAAAAGCGCTCCGCGGTCTCCGAAAACCAGCTTTTCTCTTTTTCCTTTTCTCTTTCTCTCTCCTCAGATATTTCTGATTTTTAAATTTGATTTTTCTCTCTCCTCAAAACGAGCTCATTTCCTTATATCATATACTGATCGGCCTGGCCGATCGTCCCGATCGTCCTGGACGATCAGATCAATTCTGGTCGTCCTGGCCGATACTCCAGGGCGATGATCAGGACGATTTTTAGGAACAGTGCAGATCGTCCTGGACGATCTCAATATCGTCCTGGACGATCCTGTCCAGAAATCATTCCAGAACACTCCAGAAATCAGCTGTTTTCCATGCACTGATCGGCCTGGACGATCCAAACTTCGTCCTGGCCGATTCTGGGAGGAAAATCCAAATCAGAGAGGAACAGTAAGGGAACGAGATATTACAAGTAGTGCCCATGCACTATGTTGAGAGCCCCAAGTATTGCTATTTTTTTATCATAAAGAGGAGTGGTTGCACCAACCATCCAGTGAGGGGAAACAATCCTCTATTATAAAAGAAATAATAAATTTTTAATATTTTGTTATTGTTATTACTATTTTCTTATGAATTTTTTCAAAAAAAGAAAAAATATATATAATTTTGCTTTAAAAATAAAATAAATTCTAATTTTTTTCTCTTAGATATATAAATATCCTTATGGAAACAGCAGAAAGGCATGGTCCTTTAATGCAAGCTCCAATTCTCTCCCATGAAAATGATGGAAGAACTGTTTGGTAATAGTCTAAAGATTCTCAACAATGATCAAGGCATGCACTAGTTCTTCTCAAAAAAAGGAGAGAAAAATGATTAGACAGAGTTTAAAGACCATCGAAGATGATCTAATCATGGTTCTCTAACATATGCTCCAATTCTCAATAATAAAAGACAGAAAAATTTGTCTTACAATAATTTAAAGATCATTGAATGTGATCAAGACATCGTAGTCATTATGGCAATGCTTCGAGCTTCCATTGAATGAGGTATCCACTATCTTTGTTAGGCAAATAAGATTTGGAGGCGGAAGAAATTTTTTAGTCCCTATGACGAGACTTTAACCTTCCTTAAAAGAGGCATTGACTAATCTCATTGGATGAATCAAATTTCAAACATTTGTTCTTATTTTTAGGATTTTTACTTTAATATTAGTGATGCATGTAATAATCCTAATTTTCACTAAATGTCACAACATGGTCGATATCACATAGGATATATTGTGTCCAATTATGATAAAACTGATCACAATATATGTTTAGACAAGTATTGAAATAAAATTGAAACTGAAACTAAAGTAGAAGCTAAAAATGAAACCAGTTGAATTATAAGCATATATTCATGAATAACTTCAACAAAAGTATAGCCCGCAAGCCCCGACATAACAAAATCTCACCTCAGTCACCCAATGGCTCCGGCACAACAGAATCTCACTTTGATCGCCCAATGGTGTCAACATAATAGAATATCAACTTGGTAGCTTACATTCCCCGGCATAAAAGAATCCCACCTCGATCATCCATTGGCATCAGCATAATAGAACCCTACCTTGATCGCCCACTAGCGCCAGCATAACAACACATAACATCACATCACATTTCTTTCATTATTATACATATTTTTTCAATGCATTTCATAAATTAAAGCTTAATTGAATTAAATTCAAAAATTATCAAAATGTCTTAACAGTAGGCAACAAAAATACTACTAAGCAAAAATACATAATTTTCAAATATAATCAAATTACCATAAATTAGGTAAACCATCATTATAAGACTTTAATCATACTACGATACTATTTTTTAGAGTTTTGATTATTTTTTATACGATAAAAATAACAAAAAATCCAAAACACCATGAAAAAATTCTAGAAAATACTCAAAATATTTATAATCGTGAGCTATATAATATATAAAAAGCTATGTTATGAAAGTTATACTAATATAAAGTTATCACTATTTTTTGGTAATAGAAATATAATTTTTACCACATAAATCTAAAAAATATCAAATTATTGAAAATCGAATAGGCAAAACAACACCTATCTCGAAGCGAACAACTTTTTAACTTGCCTGATGGCTAAAAATGGCCCAAAGAAGCTCAAAACAAAGTTTCTCTCACTAGAAAGCCTCTCCTTCTTTGTCCTCAATTTCAGCTGCTTGCGATGAAAATTAATGGAATGGTGCTTTTAAATATATTTAATGGGTTGTTAATGACCTAGCAAGTGGCACTAGTTTAAAATCTTAAAATCCAAAACTATAGGATTGTAATGTTAATATTTGATGTCTTGGCTGAGTGCAACACCTAGGCGCTCGAACACCAAGCGTCGAGGCACTCCAATAGTGATATTTTTCATATTTTGCGAAAATGCACACCAAACACTTGGGACTTATTATAGAACACACAATCAATTTCATGTGACAAAATACTCTCAAAGACATGCAAATGGATTCAAAATTCAAAGATCAAAATTAAAAAAAAAAAAAGTTACCTTTTTTCAATTGGGTTAATTGGTATTTATGGATCTTTGATCCTGGAGGTTTCACATGAAAAATATATTAATGATTTGTTAGTGAAGAATATTAAAAATCTTGCATGCATGAAAATTGTGTTGGGAGTGCTACAACACTACCCTAGCTAGCACAAAAGTGCTCCCCTATTTGTTTTAGAGTTCTGAAGTGAGCAGTACAATGGCATTGAGATTAGAGATCTACCACACTCAGTTCTCTATTTTGCATAGCATTTTCCTTAGTTGAGATCGCTACGGAGTTAGCCCAATAAAATTATATATATAGTCCTCATCACCGACCATTTACCCATCCCATTCCCATCAAGTTTAGCTGGATAAGAGGGAGAAAGGGGGGAGGAGAGTGAAGAGAGAGAAGTTTGCCTCTAGATCATTTTCGTCCATTCCTCCAGCTGTGAAAATTATTTTGGTCATTATAGGTACTCCAAATCCTATTTATATTTCTGATGATTTTGAGTTTTGATTTTTTATCTCTCTTAAATCTGATTAAAATGTATTATCTCTTGATTTAATAAGTTTTCACTATAGAACTTTTGATATATGATAAATATGATCATCCTCAACATTTTGATATAATTATATTTAAATTTTATCATCTATTTTTTGTAAGTTTGACCTTTTAATTGAATTATCAAAATAAAAGTATGTATAAAATAAGTAGAAATGAATGTATTTTATGTTGTGTAGATGAGGCATTTGTCCTCAAGATATGGTAAACTCTATGTGTGCATATACATACAATGTGACCTAGCATGCCACAAGAAAATATTTAACTCATGGAGATGGATGGGCAACCCTACGTGATGATGGTCTCTTATATGATTAATTTGCATGCGGTGCTCTCATATGTAGTGTGTGTACAAATCTTGATGTATTATCACTTAATTCTTTAGTTTATTTTTGTAGGATTTTATTTGCACTTCTATGAATATATCTAGTATGGATGCAAAATACATAACCTGCATACGAAAGTAGTGTATTTGATATAATATGCATCAAGTACAACTTATATGGCATGCATGCATATTGATATTGAGTACATTGATGTTAAGATGTGTATACTTATAGCGTTAAAAAATGTCCAACATGTTAACAACACTAAATACCCATATGATACATGATTCATATATTATTATTACAATATGGCATATGTGTATTTAATTATAAGAAATGCTAGCTAATTACAAATTGATTCCTATTGGTTAGATTAAGATACCCTATAGAAAAGGGCATGTCAATGGACTTTTCTATAAATTATGGGTTTGTGGTGTAATTCTAATATAAAATACAAGATTAGATGTGGAATTATAAGTGGATAATACACGCCAATAGATAGCTAGAAGAAATGACTCTTATAAAGATAGCCACCTGACATAGTGACACATGATATAATATGACAACAAGTGTCAAAATACATGAAAACATCATATTAACACTTGGATGCAATGACTTGCAATAATATGAATATGTACATTTATACATAACATATTAACTAGAGATAATATGAGCATGCACAAGCTACATGATACATGAACAATAAGATGCATGATATAATACATAAATATGATGCATAATGACACTGGTATTGATACAAATTAAATAACACGATATGAACATTCATGATGTTGACATGCATTGATAACTTATAGACCTAAATCACAAGTGTATTACCTTATGTGTTTCTTGTGTTATTCTTACTATAGCCATAATCTTGATATATTGGAATAGAACTGAATCAATAGTTCTGATCAATTCAATGATTATGATTCATACTGATTGACGAAATTCATATTGACCACTTCTACTCATGCTGATATATTCCTATGCAAATGATTTCATAATAAACATGTTCTAATAATGATTTTAAATGATTATATGCATATTATTCTACTTTTTTTATTGGGTGCAGTGGTAGGTTCAAGTGACATATTGGACTTCTATTCATTATATGATTCTTTAAGATTTCAAGAAAGGGTAAGGAACTGATGGAGTGAGGTAGATCTATTTCTGATTTAGATATTTCTTTTTATTTTCTATTTATTATTTTACAGACATTGATGTATTAAGAGAAATTGATTGGAAAGATAAATTAATAACTATTTTATATGATTTTTAGGAATGAAATGAAATGTATATGTTTTGAGAATACGAAAATGAAATATAACTTTTATTTTGTATATTATTTTTATAAATAGCTTCCATTGTGTATATTTTTTTATATGGATGATTATTAGTGGCTTTAGTAGATGATTGGAAGATTTAAAATATATACTTTTCCAAATTAAATTATAGGACATAGCACATACTGATATACATGACTTAATATAGAAATAACAAGGTATACTGATCCTTCTATGGTTACTGATCACATTGATTTATATTGTTCATTGATTAATATTGGTTGCATTGATTACTAATGCTCATTGCGATTGTTTTTGTTCATACTAATTTGGATTGAATGATTATAAGTATATTATTTTTTTTTTACTGTACATTGATAATAGTTATAGGTTTTGGTAGCCTATTGTGATCCTATGATTTACATTATTTCAAGGAAGGATAAGGATCCTGTGAAGTAAGATTGTTTTCGATTGGAAATTATAGGTATTTTATTTTTTATTATTTAATTTTTTAGTCATGAATGTATAAGAATAGACTAATGCAAGAAAGCTTATTCAAGGCTATTGTGTATAAATGTATAATTCTTTTGAGAATAGGAAGTTTAAATGTATATATGCTTTGATGATAAAAGAAAACGACTATTTTTGTTTTTGTTTTCATTATATATATATATATATATATATATATATATATATATATATTATATATATATATATATATATATATATATATATATATATATATATATATATATATATATATATATATATATATATATATATATATATATATAGGGGCGGAGCCAAAAAATTTTTCATGTGGGGGCACAAATCATTGAAGTAAAAAAAAAACCCTCAACCTTTTTCATCCGGGATTGGGACTGGCAGTGGCGGTTTTATTTTTATTTTTTTTTAATCATTAGATTCATTATAAAAACATAAAATATATGATAAAGCAAAAAACTTACAATTGGAAACGGTCGCCACCTTGCAGCCATTACTGCAAAAATAGTTGTTGCCGTTTTCGGACGTCCTTCAATGACTTTCCAATTTATCTCAAGAGTTGCCACCTAAACCGCCTCCGCCGAAGTGACTCATGAGGCGTGAATGGTCGCCACTTTTCGGCGTCATCGCTACTGTCTTGATGCAGGAATGAATATTGGGAAGGCCGGAAGGGAAATAATTATGAAGAGTCTCTTGAAAGGCAACAAAATATTGACTGAAATTTCTTCTTAAATGATAATTAAAAAATAATTACTTAGCCTTAATTAAACATTGATTGATATTTCAGTGGGGGCCTGTGCCCCTAATGCCCCCATAGTGCATCCGCCCATATATATATATATATATGTCATTAGTGGGTTTGGTAGGTAATTAAAAGATAAAAAGAAATAATTCTTCTAAATTAGATATTGGGGTATGACAAAAGAACCATAGTTGATTGAAGGAATATACTTGAGTGAGGTCGATGAATGATTATAGTCGACAAATGATGGTTGGAAAATCATAGTCTTTATCTTTGACGAACATAGAGAGAATACGTTTTGTGGCTTATGTCTTCTAAATTTTTAAAGAATATATACCTTCTAAAGCTTATGCCTTTTAAGATTTAAAAAATAATACATATATATATATATATATCTATTGAGATTTTAGCCTTATTAAAATTTTCTTGTACTCGCACCTTTAAAGGCTTATATCTTTAGATATTTTTGGATGAGTAGAGCTCTAATTAAGTCTTTCTAGTAAGTGGACCATTTCAATTATTAACTTCTCATTGAAGTTATTTGATGAGTGTGTCTTTTAGTGTCTATGAGCAAAGACCCTGACTGTCACTTACCCTTATGTGGTCTTCCTGGATAATTTTTGATAATATAACCAAAGAGTAGAACTAGCCATAAGCTTGACCCTTAAGAGCAACATGAAATACTTAATAGAGAAGTGTATTAAAAACATTTTGAATATGCATAATGATCCTATACTGATCAATATGCTTACATGAATCATCAATGTTATCATATGGATTAATAATAACAACTTAAACCCAATCAGAATGGGATGATAAAGGTTTACATTGGTCAAAGGTGAAAACTTCTGAAAGTTATGGGGGTATGTTTACTAAGGAGGCTTGATTCTTCGAGCCTGGTGGCACAACGCTACGAGTTGATTGATGGAAAATATAAACTAATTTAACTTTTACAATTAAAAATTAATCAAATTAAGTAATATTAATCAACCCTTAACTTCCAACTAACTAAATTAACTTAATCAACCCCGATTGTTATTGGTTAACCCATGCCTACGAGGTTATTAACTTAGCTCCAAGAAAGGTAAAATAAACTTCACATCTTCAGTGATCAACAAAGGTAGCAATCATTTAATTATTAAAATACATTCAAATCAAACTTTAATACATTAATACTTAAACTCAAACATAAACTTTCCTTTTGATCTTTAACAAACCCAAATATCAGACAACTTGAACAAACAACCCAGTTTAGAATCTACCCTAACCACACTACCCTCTATACACATTTTATATGATTTGTTAGGACAACCAACTCAAGTATAGCTTAGGTCTGTGTTTGTTTTACTATTGTGTGTCAAGTTCTTTGAGATTTCATTGCATATTGTGATTGAAATTGCATGACATATTTTCTTACTTTCTTTATTGCAATTTGTGAATTGATGTGATGGATGATAGTTTACTCTTATGTTAAGGTCATTTTGATTTCTCACTAAATTTTATGTAGGTGGCCATGCTCCTGTAGGGCAATAAAGGGTGCTAAAAATTTAAAAATTTTAAATAACCGCGACAGATGCTTAAGCTTGCTTAGCCCCCAAATAAATAAGAGCATGACCAAGCGTTGCTGGATTGAGTATTTAATTTCATTATATATAACTGCTTATGATTAATTTAATATTTAAATACTTAGGATAATCTTGTATGATAGTCTAGATTTTTTTTTCCAGTATCAATGTAATTTATTAAAGTATTGAGTTGTGAAAGAGTCTTTGAATTTGGGATACTTAGATCTAAAATTAAATTCCAAAGAGGAAAGAATACCTCTCGGAGGATAGTCCTTTTTCATTTAGAAGCTCAATTTTGGATCACTCCACTACCCAAAGTGGGAAGAACAACCTCCCCTTTAGGATTAGAGTTTTCTTTTCCATTTGAGTATCCAGACATGGCGAATCCAAGGAGTTTGAAGAGGAGAAGATCGATAAATTGAAGATAGAAGAGTATCACACTCAAAGTCTACTTGTGTTGTCTTAGGATTAGAATTTGGATTTGTGGTTAGTGGTACTCGATCACTTTTAATTTTCATAATTATTGGTTATAATAAATGCGGCATTTGCTTATAGATATTATTTTAAGGAATTAATTATATTGGTTAATGTCTGATTTACTTTGCTTGACTATATGATTTTGCATGTTTTTTCTATTTTTTGGTGTTTGTGTGTCGATTTTGTTTTAGTCTGGACATGTGGAGGCTTGTGAGGGCACGATAAAACTTTTTCTACTTAAAATTAAATTAAAAATTTTAGCTCATACAAAAACTTTAACAATTTAAGAAGTAAGCCCAAGACCACCAAGAGTTAACATAAATATATCATTACCTTCTCTTCCTTGTTAAGCACCTCCATGGTTACGGGTTCTAACATACCACATAGCCTTTGAGGGTGCAGATCTATCAAGAGGATGTTATGCAATCTCTAAGAAAAAAATATTTTCAAGCCTTTTTTAAAACTGCTTTATTCTATTTTATGCATTTCATCGAGTTGATTAGCATGCATTGCATTAAAAACTATATTAAAACGAGTCTAAAATTTTAATTACATTTCTCTTTAGTGTTTTCACCCTATATAAGTTAAGGACCAATTAGGATCCGCTCTAGATGTTGGTCTTAATTCTCAAAAACTTTAATAAAAATGTCCATACTACTCTTTCATAAATTGATTATATTCAAGGATTTAAAATTGGCTAGGTTGTTAGCTGGCTCTCCAATATAGGCTAGGTAAGTCTAAACTTTATACTGTATTAGATAGATTTGGGCCACCGTCGTCTGGTGCCCAATTTAGATTTAAGATTCGAGACATATTCTGAATCATAAGACCCCAACCTCAGGGAATAAAATTTCAAAATTTTAATAAAATAATCAATTCAAATTAAAATTCTTCTCAATCCAAAACTTAAAGCCCAACACTTAGATTTGGTTGGGACACTTCTGAATTATTTAAGAATTATATAGTGTCTCATACCTCTCTTTCGTTGATTCCTAAAATAAATGTTCAAAATTTGACACATTCCTAGTTCAGATTTCATATTCACCTCCTTTGATATCACTCACAAAAATTCTTTAAACAAATTTTTTGCCGTTATTTTAATCAAGAATTTGTAAGAGACTCTGATTTCCTATGATGTAATTAACTATGAGGGCTTGCGCTCGTGAAAAATTTAGAACCCGCATCAATTTTTCAAAAATCAATTAATAATTTTTTTTTGAAATCAAATTTATGATTCTCGTCGTCTTCATAATCGAATAATTGCTAATGGGTCATATTTTCTCCTCTCGGGGATATGCATCATCTGTTAACGTAAATTTAAATATGAAATTAACGATCACTTCTCTTAATTATCATGGTCAAATATTTGTCTGGACTTTATTTTGACCCTCCGGGATTATATATGGTTCTCCCTTAAATCAGGCTACGACATTCAAGAGTAAACCTTCAATTTCAGGTGTGAACCTGTTAGGAGATTTTATTTCCACCTTTAGAGGTGAACTATTATCCCTAATGGTTTGTTCAACTCCAGAATTGAAATTTAAACTTAATTTCCAATTTTCCCAAATAAATTTAATTTAGATTTGTTTTGCACCTTGCAAGGTAAATCACCTTTTCAAAATTCCACAAATAAAATAGCTTTATATGAAGATTATACATAAAATAATATTTTAATAGGGATTACTGATATATTTATATAAAAAAAATCATGTTGTCTGATCCAATTAAAATAAATATACTAAAGTATTTCATTAGATATAAATAATGCGAGTCCCCTAAATTAAAGAAGACAATGATATAATATAGTATATACAAACTATTGAGGATGGATTCCATGATAAAAGTTTGAAGAGCCTTACAACATTCATGTCTTTTAGAGTGATTATTTATAGTTTATTCAATCATTCACCTTAAGGAGACAATACCAAAGATAATGAAGTCTAATATAATATTGAAGTCTAAAGTTGAAGATTGTGTCAATATCGTAGAAAGGCATTATATATTAGTGATGACCTGCATCAGCTTTATGAGCGACAATAGATTATGAAGTTAATATATGTCGGTCTTGGTATAAATGATATGCATTAACCTTATAGTAATGCATATGCAAACAATAACATTAGCCTTATAAATGATGGCGTTCATCGATAAAATGCATTGATCTTATAAATGATGGTATGCATCAAAACTACTAGCGATGATATGTAATGAAGTCGACGAGCATTATTGCAGTCATTGTTGTTTGAGACTATGGTCGGGAGATTGTAGTCAAGCAATGCTGGTTACGAGATTATAGTCATTATAGACAGATGATGAAAGTCAATAGACTATATTCAAATGATTGTGGCTAGATATTTGTGGTCGGCTGATGATTACTGATGATGATCATTAGCAATGATGGTTTGGTAGAGCTCTCTCTTAATCTACATTTCTAAAAAATAGTCTATAAGCAATACCACATGATTGAGAAAATAAAACATCTCAAATTTCATTTGGGATAGCTTTTTTTACTGCTTTCTAAAGCAGCTTTCTAGTACAAAAATTTTTAGTTCAAAATTTTTTTATATTAAAATACTATTTTAGAAAATAATAAAAAAGTCATCTGAAATGAAGGGTTTAGGGTTTATAGTTTAGGGTTTAGGGTTTAGGGTTTAGCTTTAAGTCCCAAGTCCATTTCATGTAGAGAATGAGTGTCTATTTATAATTTTCTGTAATCGATATTTTGGTACAACTGGCCAAAATATCAAAACTAGTCCTATTGATTCCCTCATTCATAGATCATTCTCTTATCATTTAAGTATCTTAATGACCTTAGAATTAAGTAATGTTAAGATTTTTGGATTATTTTCATCGAGATGCTCGATTTGTTTATTTGCATGACATATTTAGATATTGTTTAGTCCTTCAAGTATATCATTAAGTTTTTTTTTTTAAACTTTGCTTCAAACGCTTGCTTTTGGTTTATTTGGATTCAGATCAAATTGCTTTTAGTGTTATATGATTCTTCTTGTCAAGAAGTTTAATTCAAATATAAGTTTGCTAAAATTGGTTTTTGGATCATTGTGAATTTGATTTTTATAGTTTTTAATTCCAACATTCATTTTAATAATGAAGTGAATTTTCATATAATATGCCACTTATGATTAAATATGAAGAGAATCACAAGTCTCTTTTACAATTGTAGTACAAATATAAATGGTATTCAGATCAAATCACAAGTCTTCTTTATATAAGAAGAATGATGTTCCACTCTTTCACACTTTGACTATCTCCAATATTATTATTGTAATTTCATTGATGATTTCTTCAGTGAGCATGGTATGAGAACCACGTTGGTGAAGCTCAATAAAAAAAAAGAGAGTTTATAGTGATTTTAATAAACATGGAAAAGTTTTTATTATAAATTATATAATTTTTTCTTCATGTATCATGGGGATAAAAATAACAATCCAAGATATTAATAACATATGAAAGTATATCCACTTTAGTGGCTACTTATAGAATAGCCTAAAGCTCGAGTTTTTTCTCAGTTCATTGGAAAGGATAGGCCTCTTTTTGAGAGCAAAGAAGAGCTGCATAGGATGTTCCATTCAACAAAGACGAAAATCACTTTTAATTCAAAATAAAGAAATAAAAAAAATTCTCATGAAGATTAGAATCTAAAAAGTTTGGCAAGCTCAAATATATTTGAATCACAAATCACTTATAATTTATCTGTTAGGTCGAAAGACCACTGAAATATGAGCTGTAACTCATTATACATATAATCAAGTAGAAGTTCATTATATTTGATCATATTTGAAGAAATATTGCAACATTGATTTATCCTTTGAGAAGGCTTGATAATTTCAAGAGTAAGCTATTACTTATATAAGAGAATCTTCCCAAACATCCTTACAAAAGTTATCATCCTATTTGATTATGCTACGCAGAAAAAAATACTAGGATAATAATTGATATTTAGCTTGATAACAAAGTATATTTTGACTATGTTTACTTCTCTTTGGAGATTTGTGTGTAAGGTATAAAAATGTAGGTCACTTAATGTTAAGTGTTGATAAAATATATATGAATTCTTTTCTTCTCAAAATCTCTACCCATTGGAGTTGGTGTGGAGGTATTTTACTAGTGATAGTGGTGTGATATATCAATACGCAGATTTGCTAAGTGAAATTTTTAATGATTGGTTTAGAAAATGATGAGTTGTTGATGTATCATGACAAGACTGTGGGGTAGGCATAGTGAAAAATTTGGTGTTTATCAAGGCATAATAAATTGCCTATGCTTTGTTAGCCATTTTTTTAGCGATGCATCATGCAGTTTTCACTCACACATCATAGTGATGGAATTCAAAATTTATGATTATTATGAGAAATATCACTTGGTTTTCACTCCTTATAAAATAGTTGAGCTCTATAGTTTTTTTGACAAAATACATGTTAGGAATTGAGTCATAATTTTTGTATAGATAATGAAGTTGACTTTGAGCAGAGGGCTCATGCTTTGTTCCCTGGAAATTGATACCTTGATGACAATTGGCATTTCAAAGAGCTTCTACAAATATGAGTAAGAGTCCAAAATTCAGGTTTGTGACTACTTTTATTGAAGTTTTTTAGGCCATAATGCATAAATGATTCTTCAATAAGCATGCAATTACATCAAATACTAAACACATTTTGGCAAAGGAAAATAAATAAATATTTGAAAAACTCTTTAAAAAGTCTCGAAATTTGATTTTTTGTCCTATTAAAACAATTTGAATTATGTGCCCTTGATGATGATTCAAACAATGATGCTGGGATGTGATATCATTTCTATAGCTCATGTTCAAAGTTTATATACACAATCAAAATTGAAGAAATTTGTGAGGTTCGTTATGAAATAAATATATTTTTCGTGCTTAATTGGCGAAGTCTGAGAGTGCCTGTACAAATAAATAAATATAAATAAAAAAAATGAAAGACCTTAAAAAAAAGAGAATTATGTGATGCAATTTACGTGCAATCAATATTGAATGAGAGGCCATAACCTACTTGTAAAGCTAAGTTCCCATCACATACATAGCATTTTTTACTTTACACATTATTATTATTATAAAAATATTATAAGTGATTTGAATCCATATAATTATTGAAGTAAAAGCAATGTCTATCATTGTGATATTTCTAGCTATTATTTTACATTATGTTATATTTATCTTATAGATTAATTGACCAATTTTTACTATTTTCAGTCCTACTATTTTCATTTACGTAAAATCCGCAATTCATAGTTCCTTTGGTTCTCGAAGGGTCACCAGACCTTTTGGACAGCGAGCCCAGACTTGCAGACTTGCAGCATTCTTCAACTCGTCTTAAAAATATGTGGCACATTGCCGTTCACAGGCGCTCACTGAGACTTCATGATTGACGAAGCAGTTTCCCGGCTGGCGAGCGGCGGCGCCTCTGCGTCCGCGGCCTCCGCGGAAGCCGAAGACGTCTCGACGCTCCTTCCTCTCTCGCTACGCAGATCCCAGCTCATTCCCCCCGCTCCGAACCGCCGCCGGTCGGCGATTGACTTCCTTCACGACTTCGGCGGTTCCTCCTGGATCGCCTATGGCGCGTCGTCCCTCCTTGTGATTTCCCACTTCCCTTCCCCTCTGCCAGAGCACGAAAACCTAGTCGGTCCATTCTTTCGCCAGGTCATTGAGCCGTCCTCCTGCAGCGCCGTCAACTGGGCCGCTGACGTAAACGCCGTCTCCTGGTGTCCAGTTCGTCCGTCCGAGGGCGAGGTCGCGGCAGCGCAGGGAAACTCCATTTGGCTCTACGCTCCGCAGCCTGACAGTGATACAGGTTTGAAGGGTTATCCTAATTATTTTATTTATTTAACGTTGAGTTTCTTAGTTTGCGAAAGATATTGGAGAGTGCAATGATTTCCAATGCAACGCTTCAACATGTTTGGCTTTGTATCTCACAATAGGTTGCTGGCTTTGATTAAATATGATGCCTTATCGTAGTAGCTGTGGTTGCTCGGATTGATGAGGCTGAGTTTGTGTTGATGCTATCCGTTTATTCGTTTACCTTGTTATGAAGTAACAAAGATATATAATTGTGATACAACAAGTAGATCATTCCTAATGGGCTGTCTGCTATCCTATTTTAGTCAGTTTTTAAGCAAGAATTTAGCACTAATCCGCCAAACAGAGTTTTGGGCACCTTAAATGATACTGTTTTGATGATTGCCATTTTATCTTGTTATTGATTAAATATAGGATTTGTTAAGTCCAATCATTTAAGGATTTAATTGATTTAAGAATCCCCCCTCACAAATCTTAAATTCATAAACAAATATCAAACAATTTATCAAGATTTGACAATTGTCATGCCGGTTTTAATCCTCTCAAGATTTACTAAATCTGAATTTATTGTATTTAATAAGTCCTTGTGTTAAATCCCACATGTAGCCAAACAGCCCATAGATGTGTTCTCCATCCCAGTGTTTACTAATCACTGAATTGGCAACATCTTGAAAAATGCTCACAATCCTTCATCATCGTTTACCTTGATAAGACTTTGCTATTCATATTTTCATTTGCGCAGTTGTTTGGGATGGTCATAAATCATCTTGCTACAATTAGGTAACCTAATTTGAGTACAATATTAGAATGCATTGGGAATTAATTAATTCAATTTTCCATGACTACTGTTGGTCTAATATGCTTAGATTTTAGAGTTTGAAAGAGATTCTAACAAATTATTAAAATGATGTAGACAGGCTTAGGGGTGAAGTCAGTTTAAAAGATTATTCAGGACTTTTGTAGATTCTTCCATGACTTGGTTTTTAGCTTAATTTTTTTTCTATGAAGTAAAACAATGAAATTCTGTTCTTGATACGAATAAAAAAGCAACAAGTTTGTTTTGAACTTTCTTAAGGCACATTTTCTTGCATTTTCTTAGTTTCTTACAGACCTTTGTTAGGTATGTTTGAGTTATGAATATAGCAAAATCAGGTTAGGTGAATATCGATAAATTAGACTTGGGTTGAATCTTGGTTTGATTGTGTTATTCATCATTGAGTTATTGTAAGGAACATCACTGAGCATTTGTTTTTAAGAAAATTCAACAATTTTAAGACCAAAAATTAAAAAATTGCAGTTACAAGTTTTTTTTTTTTGTTATTTCAGTCATCAAATTATACTTGTTTTTACAAACAAAGCCACAGTTAAACTTACTCATATATTTAATCTTCTAGGTTATACTAAGCTGTATAAAATTGAAGTGTAGGTAGGAAAATTCGAATGCTAATTATATATCTAATCGGTTTGAAAATTTAAATTTGTATAATATTTGTCAAGGCCATGAATTTGGCTTGAGGATCAAGGATCACTAGAAAATCTGATTTGTTTTTAGCACATATTGAGCTCGTATTGAAGTCAACGAGCCATCTACTAAGACAAGCTTTACCATGATCAAACTTGAATTATGATCCTAGATGGGATAGAGCAAGTTGAGATCGTATCATAATGTATATGTTTGTTTGTATGAATGTTTACACACACACACATATATATATATATATATATATATATATATATATATATATATATATATATATATATATATATATATATATATATATATATATATATATATATATATATATATATATATATATATATATATATATATATATATATATATATATATATGCATTTTGGACTAGGAACTTGCCTACGAAGGTACAAAAGTTAATAAAAACATGGCCTTTTTTTGGCTTGAATCAAACTTGGATCAAAGGTAATGAGTCACACCTAGTTTGAATTGACTCTTGATTGAATCATTAACAACTATAAATGCAGTATGGTTGCTTCATCGAACAAAATGCATTATCAAATAAGGCTTTTATTTTTTATGTTTGGTTTAATGGAGCCTTTCCTACTCAATATATACCTAATTGTCCATATGAATTTCTCTGAGCCAGAATCATTCCTAAATTAGGTATGGTATCACATATATTTTCTCTCCGATCAAGTTCAACTCCTTTCAAAATGCTCATATGACTAAACTGTCTCTTAATGAAAAGAAAGATAATCGTAATTCCTCTACCCCCACATTGGGTGCTCCACTTGTCAAAGTTACCATGTTTTCTTATCAAGTTTCTTGGTACGGGCCTTCTTCTATGGGCATTGAACTATGTAATTCTTGGCATATATTTCTACACCACTATGCAAATTCTATCACTCTAATATGCTGTCAATGGAAGTAGGCTGAAGTTTCATAACTGTTCATTTGGAATATTACTCATCTATTTGAAACTTTAGGGTTATGATCTCTAATCATACACTTGATATTTACAGGTTCATTCTGTTGGAGTCAGACTGCAGGTGTCATACACTCTTCCATTGTAGAAGCAATTGAATGGACTGGTTCCGGTGATGGGCTGATTGCAGCTGGCATGGAGGTTGTATTTTGGAGGAGGAAGGGTAGTTCATGGGAAATGTCTTGGAAATCTGCAGCAGATGTTCCTCAAGCAATGGTTTCTGCAACCTGGTCTGCTGAAGGTCCAGTTGCTACAGCAGCATGTTGCTTGACTTATGTGGAAATAGGTGCACAAAATTTACCTGAATTGGCTAACGTGGATTGTAGGCTTGTTTCTGTCTATCACAGTGACGGAAAATCCGAAGCAATAAAGATACAACTCTGTCATCCTCAACCTGTTTCTTTGATTAGGTGGAGACCATCCACTTTAATGAAATTGACAAAAGATGCTTTGCGCTCATGGAAGGATGTGCTGCTTACATGTTGCTTAGATGGAACCGTAAGGTTATGGAGTGAGGTTGATAATGGAAAATCTAGGAAAGTAAGTAAGGAGATTGATCATAAGATAAGGCAACCTTTTCAAGTTGTTGCAGTTATTGAGATAGAACAGTGCCTGAATGGAACTCTTGGCACAACAATATTTATAGATTGGGCTGTAGATATGGCCAGTGTAATTTCAAAATCTGAGGGAGATTGTCATTCTTTATCATCAGCTAGTTCCAAGCATGATCAAATAGCCTCTTGCGAATGGCTAATCAGTGTTGGACCTGTGAATTTGGTTGCTTTATGGGCCGTCCACTGTCTAGATGATGCTACTACTTTTCGTTCTCCAAGAGTGACTTTATGGTGGAAAAAAAATCCTGCGGACCTTCAAGCTTTCAACTTCTCTAATTATCGGTGTTTGCGTCCTGCAGAAAAACCTGTTTTGGTAAAAGTTGTTGCTATGAGAAGACAACTGTTTGGTCCACCATTTGCATGCTCTTTGCTTCAGTTGCTTCCTGATAATTGCATGACCTGGTGGCATTTATATAATCCATCAATTGATGATGCAGAGCACAGTTCCTTAACTCAGGTCAGAAAGGAGAGATGTCTTTCTCATTTTACAGCTGGTGTATTAAATATAGATGGACACTCAGCAAACATATTACAATTAGCTCTCCATACTTGTTCCCATGAACTTGAGCTTGCTGTCTCCTTAGACTCTAATGGTTTTCTTCTCTTCTGGTCCTTTTCTAAACATTTCAACTGTACCTTGGGCATGCAAATGTATATTCATCCTACTTGGAAACTTATGGGAAAAATCAGATCACAAGATTTATTTACTAATTTGCAATATTTAACTGTGGGGTGGGCGCCTTTTGTTTTGGATGAGAAGCCTTTGCTTCTTCTGGGATATACTGATGGCATTGATTGTTTCCTGATTAATGTCCCAGGGGAAGGAGAGGATATATTATGTCATAAAATCTTCAGTGTATCGTTTGCTAGTCATAATCATTTAGAAGGGTCACCGGATCTCATATTTGCAACACCTTTAGCTTATTTTCCGAAAAGTTTTTTGCTTTGTGGAGTATGGATGAAGGCATTGAGGACTTTATCTTGGAAAATTGTCCTGCAATCTGAAGATTTAACTGGAAGTTCCTGTGAATTTAGTTCTGATTCTGAAACAGTTTTAATGCCTGGAAATATGAGTAAATGGATATCACACAGTGGCCGAAGATATTCTGCTACCATCTGTCCAGCCTCATGGAACTTTCCACACCCACAAAATTCTAAAACAATGATATGTGTTTCAGTGGTTACTGTCGATCATTCTATAATCTCCAATGTTAATAATGTGATTTCTAATAATGTTTCATATGGAAATATTATTAGTTTAATGGCTATAGGATTTTCTGATGGTGTACTGGAACTTTGGAAGGTGTCTTCTGCTAAATCATTGGAGTCAGAGTCCATACCCTGGGTTCTTGTGGGAAAATTTGCTGCACACGATGGCCCAGTTAATGCAGTCTCATTATCGAGCTGTGGTAGTAAAATTGCTACTGTTAGCGTAGGTGGTAAAAACTGCGTGACCACCCTTCATGTTTGGACTCCAATATGCTTGATAGGTGGTGGAAGCTTTATACTAGAAGATGTTTTATTATTTAACGGGCCTGTGATTGCCTTAAAATGGTCAGTTATAGGAAATGGAAACCTCTTACTCGGTGTCTGTATGCCAAATGAATTTTACATATATTGTGAGAGAAGATCTCATAGTTTTTTCGTGGAATCAGATAAATCAAAAGAGTTGCATCCTTGGTGCTGCATTTCAATGTCACATTCTTGCCAACCTTGTCATGAATTTCAGTGGGGACCTATGTTAACTCCCGTACTTCTTCATGAAAGGAAAATTTCAATTTTTAGTGAGTGGTTGTCTGAAGCAGAATATAATCACATTGGAGAAAGTTCTTCTATTTATACTGTTAGCACAGATGAAAACTCACGTTGCGGTATATCCCTCAAAAATAATGTTCATGTTGCTAATGAATTAAGCCAACTTGACAATAAAGAAAATGGAATAGCTTTTAATGTTGTGTCTTCAGGGAGCTTCTTGAAAAAAGAGAAATGTGATACCAGGAACAGGTTGCATAGCTTAATGGATATGGTAGAGAGACTTTGTAGACCTTTGGATTCCTATCACCCCTGGGCACTACTCCAATATCTATACAGTGGTATGTTCTCTTAACTATTTAAATCATATGCATCATTAGGATTATCATCAAAACCAAATGATATGCATCTTCATACAACATCATACTTTTGACATCTGAACTGTTTGTGGAAACTTTATGAAAGCACTTTGCATGTTTTGTGGACATGGAATCTAATCATATATCTTTTCTATATGAATGAAATATAACTCCCCTTGCTTCTCCTTGCACCTTTTTTACTTTCATTCCCAAAGATCTAATCAATCTAGAGATGGGAGCCCCAACAGTGTCCAAGTGAATCCTTATGCATAAGCAGGTGTACTTGTTAGATATAACAAAAATAAAACCACAATGCATATTTCAGATAAAACCTTTAGCTTTATCCTTAACCCAAATTGATATATATCCTAGAAATTACTTGAATATACTGATGAAAGTTATCTCATTCTGAAAATTGCTCAAATTACCATATAAATTCTAAGTTAGGACTATTGTCATTTTGGATATCCATTTTCCCTGCTATTAAATTTGGCTCCAAGATTATCAATTTATTTAAAGCCATAAAATTAGTAATGTGATCGGTTTATCTATGTCATATATGTGTAATGGTTTTTTTTCCTATTCAATCTTGTCAAAAAGAGTTGGATACATCTTGGATATAGGCAAGTGAAGGTATGCAATTGGTGATATTCTAGTTAATCCTACAAGAGAATTACCATTTACTGTTTCCTTTATAGTGCGTAGTCAAATATGTATGATATTCTAGTCAATCCTACTAGGCTGTTTGGCTGTATTTTTCCAGTTTTCATGTTTGCACTCTGTATTGATGAGAGATTTTATATCTAAATACACGTGTTCATACTTATTTATCCACGTGCATATTTGTGTACATAAGTGTTCTACTTTAACCATCTTTCTTTTTCAACGCTTGATGATGTGGACATCGACCAGAGGTTCAGACATGTGTATCGCCGTAGACAGCGCAGATCGACGGCCAAGATTCAGAGTTTATATTTCTAGCTATTTATGTATTTCTTTTATGCCTTGTTCTTTTATTTCCTATTGTACCCTTGATCTAAGTTGAGTCATGAGTGTAGCCCTGAGGGCAAGAGAGTCATTGTATTTTCTCTTTTTGTTGGGACCTATATATAGGCCATGTCATGTTGTATTTGGAATTAATGAATATTTTGAATGAGAAAACTACTACTTGTCTTGTCTTCTTCTTGCATGAGTGCTTGAGAAGGGAGAGAGCTCGAGGGGAGCAAACCGCAAGACCCACCAATCGTTGGAAGAGTCCTCGATTCGTGGCTAGTTATTTTATCATCGCGATCGTGTATCGTCCAATCCTTCTTCTACCATCTTTCCCCCCCAAAATCCTTCTCCCAAGCCACTGTGCCGCCGCCTCTTGAGGAGCCCGCCGCCGGCCAACTCCAAAGGCCAAGGCCGGCCACTTGTTGGCATAGCCTCCCACCATTCCAATCTCTTCCCACTAGCCTCAATTTTGAAATTTGACCTTTTCAAATTTCAAATTCTTTCCTAATTTGGATTTCCAATTTAGGAAAGTTCTCATGATGAATTCCAAATTAAAATTAAATTAATTTGGAATCGTCATATGTTTATTTCCACGTCATCGCTCTAAATTTGGAAATCAATTCACTTTGTGCTCTCCTCTCTCCCCTTAGCATGCCGCCGGCCTCCCCATTGGAGGAGCCACATTAATGCCTCCATTAAGGCATTAATGACCCCTCAAATTTGAAACAAATTTCAAATTTTTCCCTCTTAATTTCTTCCAAAAACTGAAATCAATTTCAGTTTTCTTTCTTTGGTTTAATATCTCCCTCTTCCTCCCTAGAAGCCGCCGGCCATCCTCTATTAATGGGCTCCATTAAGGGCTCATTAATCCCCCTTAATTACATTTGAATTTTGAATTCCTCTCCACATAATTCCCTCCAAATACACTTAAAGCTGAAATTAATTTCAGATTTAGGGAGGATTTGAATAGGAGTAATTTTCTCAAGCCCTAACATCTCACCTTGGAGCCGGCCGACCCTTCTCCTTTGGAATTCCGCCGACCTCCCTCACCTCTTCCTCCCCTCTCGTCGCAAGGATCCCCTCATCTCCACTTGAATCTCTCCTCTTCAATAGATTTGCCATCATCAAGCATGTATGGCGGATCCGGAGTTTGAGTGGGGATTAGTTTTCAACGCCGACGGAAGCATCAACATCCTACGGTCTCCATGTTTCGACGTAGGATTTGAAGACGAAACCACCGTGGAAGAGTACTTGGAGAGAGTTGTCCCAATCCTTGCAAGCATCTACGACCGACAATTCTTAAAGCACACTTGGAGTCTCGAAGGCCAAGCGTTCACGCCTTCCTCGTCACCGCCAACCTCTCCGTGGCTAAAGGCCATTGGTGTGGTCACCATCGTCGTGGCATCCTTGAGTATACTAAAAGCCTTCTCCCGCTAAACCCGACATTGAGTGTAAGTGAGCAAGGTACTCGTAGTGAAATTTCTTGATATTAACCGCTGGATTCTTTGTTATTTTCCGCATTCGGTTATTGTGATACTTTTAAGATTTATCCATAATTGGGCTCAAACAACTAGCTTGTGATTGATTATCATAACATTTTGATCACGGATAATTTCTTGAATCTCAACTTAAGACAATCTAATCTTATAGTGGTAAACTTTGTAATTCCTAAATAATTTCATGTGCAATTCTTAAAGTTTCACATCATATTTGGTATCAGAGCATGGCTAGCATGCGATGATTGTGCTAGATTGCATCCTAGGCATTGCTTTTAAATTTCTCCTAAAAGTTTACATGCATATCATCATTTAGGTGAGTTTAGTTACTGTTTTCCCACTGCTGGCCTGAAAATTCTGCATAGTTTACTTAGTCTTAATCATGCCTTCATGTGTTTAATTGCTGTCCACTAGTTGTTTACTGTTAGTTAATCCCTAGAGTGAGTCTTCTAGTGTGTTTAGTTGCTGTCCTCTATTTCCTGCAGCCCGTTAGTGAGCCTAAAGTCGCTGTTTAGGTGTTGCCATCACTCCGGATCCTTGCCTATACACTTAGGTGACTTTTCCCCTTAGTTATTGCTTGCTGTCCTGATTTTTCTGCTGCTGTACTTACTATTCCAGCAAGCGTTTTGGTGAGTTTAACTGCTGCCCTTGACTTAGGAAGCCTCCTTAGTGATCCCTAACACCTATCAATGGATCCTACCCATTTGCAAACCACTTTAGACATGATTATGGGCCAACTAGGAACACTTACACAACAAATGAAGGATACCCAAACGAGTGTAGCTGAACTTAGACGTCATACGGGGGAAAGACTAGACAATATTGAAAGAATGGGGCACCCGGCTATCTATACACCTTCTAGACCTCACTCACCATATGGCGAAGATACCCGAACTGAGTACGGACCTCCTAGGGATTACCACCGACCCAACCACCGACCCCATCACGAACCGGTAGGACGTGAAGCCCCTTGGAGAGACAACGACGCCCAACTCCTCAAGAGTATTAAGATAGACGCCCCAACATTTGACGGTACGTTAGAGCCTCAAGTTTTTCTTGACTGGATTAAGGGAATGGATAGCTATTTCAAATGGTATAACATTTCGGAAGATAAAAAGGTTAGATTCGCTGAGATGAAGTTGACGGGTAGAGCAAACCAATACTGGACCAACATAGAACACATGAGGGAGACTCGAGGAGAATATCCTATCGCTGACTGGGGAACCATGAAACAAGAATTGAAAAGAAAATATCTTCCTCCCTCATACTACCCAAGGTTATTAGATCGTTGGAATAGGTTAACGCAAGGGAGTAAGACTGTTAAAGAATACATTTCAACCTTTGATGACTTCTTGATTCGCTGTAATGGGGAAGAGACCACCACTCCTACGCAACTCCTGTCAATGTTCAGAGCCGGATTAAGAGAAGACCTCAGAAATGAACTTTTTGCTAGAGGAGTGACTACGTACGAGGCTGCCTGTAGTCTTGTGCTAGATTTGGAAGAATCAAGGAGCCACGCCTCTAGGACCCAAGACTCTAGACCTAACCCTTACAAGTCTTCCTCTAGCCAACCGTACAACAAACCCACTGGACCCTCAGGTAGTCGGCCTGCTTCTAACCAAACCCAACCTCGAGCCGATTCTAAAGGGAAAACGCCCGACCGAGAGACACCCAAGACCACCGCCGGCACGAAGTGTTTTAGATGCCACGGGTACGGGCACATTGCGTCTCAGTGCTCCAGCCCGTTTAAGGTCACCATAATTGAGGAAGTGACGGAGGAGGAAGATGAACCTGAAACTGACTTAGTCCACCACATGGACGACGATGAAGAATTTTTCGACGAGGAAGATACTGCTGTTGTTCACTGCCTCCAAAAGATGAACCGGTTGGATCTGCAAGTTGTTAGGTGTGCTTTTTCCCAACCTAAACCTAGCGACGACTGGCGAAGGACTTCGATCTTCTACACTTTCACTAAGATTGGAGACAAGAATTGCAAAGTCATAATAGACAGTGGAAGTTGCATTAATGCCGTATCTTCTGCCATGATTTCAAAACTGCAATTGAGGACTACCCCACACCCGAACCCCTACAAAGTTGCTTGGATAAACTCCACCACCTTGGAGGTGAAAGATAGGAGTCTTGTTCCTATCGAATTCGTTGGATACAAAGAGAAGATCTGGTGTGATGTTTTGACCATGGATGTGGGCCAAATCATCCTTGGCCGCCCTTGGTTGTTCGACAACGATGTACACATTTATGGCCGATCAAACACCTGTGTGTTTGAACACGAGGGCAAGAAAATTAAACTCCTACCCACTCAACCTAAGTCGACCAAAGAAGAAGTTAAACCCAACTCCCTGAAACCCAATGCGAGCCTGAATCTTTTAACTGCTAAAGACTTAAGTATGGAGCTGGAGACAGGAGCCCCCTTGTACGCGTTAGTAGCCCGGGAAATAAGTATAGATCACGAAGAACCGATCCCCGAGGAGGTAAAACCTTTGTTAGAAGCCTTCTCTGATGTCTTCCCTGAAGATTTGCCCAACCAACTGCCACCATTAAGGGACATTCAACATGCCATAGACCTGGTGCCTGGAGCCTCTTTACCCAACCTGCCCCATTACCGAATGAACCCTACTGAACATGAGGAGCTCAAGAGACAAGTTGATGAGTTGTTGGAACGAGGGTTCATTAAGGAAAGCCTTAGCCCGTGTGCGGTTCCTGCCCTTCTTACCCCCAAGAAGGATGGGTCATGGAGAATGTGCGTTGATAGCCGTGCTATCAACAAAATCACAGTCAAGTACCGCTTTCCAATCCCTCGTCTAGATGACATGCTTGACATGATGACTGGAGCCACGCTCTTCTCAAAAATAGATCTCAAAAGTGGCTACCACCAGATTAGGATACGCCCAGGAGACGAGTGGAAGACCGCTTTTAAGACCAAAGATGGGTTGTACGAATGGACAGTAATGCCTTTTGGATTGAGTAACGCGCCGAGCACTTTCATGAGAGTAATGACTCAGATCCTTAAGCCTTTGCTGGGAAAATTTGTGGTAGTATACTTCGATGACATTCTGATCTACAGTCGTTCGGTGGAACAACATTTGAATCACCTACAACAAGTCTGTGAAATTTTGAAGAAAGAACAAATGTATGCCAACCCTAAGAAGTGCACTTTCCTCACGAATCAAGTAACTTTTCTTGGATTTATAATTTCTTCCCACGGCATATCTGCCGACCCCGAAAAGGTGCGCGCAATCAACGAGTGGCCTATACCAAAGAATATTAGAGATGTTAGGAGTTTTCACGGATTGGCCACGTTTTATAGGAGATTTATCAAAAACTTTAGCACCATCGTGGGTCCCATAACTGATTGTTTAAAGAAAGGGGATTTCGTTTGGACGACATCTGCCACGAAGGCTTTTGAGGAAATAAAAAGGAAAATGGTTGAAGCACCAGTCATGCGTCTACCCGACTTTTCAAAAGTTTTTGAAGTAACCTGCGACGCATCTGGTATAGGAATAGGAGGAGTATTATCCCAAGAGGGACACCCGGTTGCCTACTTCAGTGAAAAATTAAATGACATCAGGCAACGATACTCCACCTACGATAAGGAATTCTACGCTATAATTCAATCCCTCAGGTATTGGAGACATTACCTACTTCCCCAAGAATTCGTTATCTTCTCTGACCACGAAGCCTTACGATATATCAATTCACAAAAGAAGCTGAATGCACGGCACGGAAGATGGGTTGAATTCCTTCAAGAATACACTTACACCATTAGGCACAAAGCTGGTTCTGAAAACAAGGCTGCCGATGCACTAAGTCGAAGAATGATGGTTACGCGTGAGATGAGAACAGAAGTGATTGGTTTCGAGCAAATTAAGGAAAACTATTCGGACTGCCCCGATTTTGGAGAAACCTACGCCAAGCTGACAGCTGGAGACGAGCGTATCATAGGAGATTTTGTACTGGAAGATGGATACCTATTTAAGGCTCAAAAACTGTGCATTCCCACAACTTCACTTCGAGAATTTCTTGTGTGGGAATTACATGCTGGAGGTTTAGCGGGTCACTTTGGTCAAGCCAAGACCATTGCAGCGGTTGAGAATCGTTTTTACTGGCCAAGTCTTAAGAGGGACGTTAGCAGATTAGTAAAGCGGTGTCACACCTGTCAGCTAGCCAAACAACGAAAGCAAAACACCGGCCTTTACACACCTCTTCCCGTACCTAACCAACCCTGGCAAGATGTTAGCATGGACTTTGTCTTAGGATTACCCAAGACCCTTAGGAAACATGACTCGATATGTGTAGTCGTAGATAGGTTTTCTAAGATGGCTCACTTTCTCCCGTGCTCCAAAACTTTTGACGCCTCTAGAATAGCCAAGCTGTATTTTGATGAAATTGTGAGGCTACACGGCTTACCCAAAACCATTGTGTCAGATAGAGATGTGAAATTTACTAGTTACTTTTGGAAGACTCTATGGCATAAAATGGGAACCAAATTACAATTCTCCACTGCTTTTCACCCGCAAACGGATGGCCAAACCGAAGTAGTCAATAGAAGCCTAGGAAATCTTTTAAGGACCTTGGTAGGAGAGAATCTTAGGGACTGGGACTCTAAACTACCTATAGCTGAATTTGCATACAACAACTCTGTAAACCGATCTACGGGTCTAAGTCCTGCTGAAGTCGTGTATGGTTACCTACCTAGACAGCCCATTGATTTGATTCCATTAAGTCCTAAGGTTAGAGTTTCTGAGTCTGCATATGCATTCGCATCTCATCTTCAAGAATTGCACAAAGAAATAAACAAAAGAATTCAACAAAGTAACACTCACTATAAGATTGATGCTGATCGTAAGAAGAGATTTAAAGAATTTGAAGTTGGAGATTTTGTTATGGTACGGATTCGTCCGGAGCGGTTCCCTCAAGGAGCCGTTAAAAAGTTACATGCTAGAAGTGCGGGCCCCTTTAAGATAATATCGAAAGTAAACAGTAATGCTTATGTGTTAGACCTTCCTGGAGGCTTTAACATGAATCCTACGTTTAATGTTGAAGATTTAGTAGCTTTCAAGGGACCCGAGTTTAACCCTGATAATCCACTTCACGATAAGCCTTGTGAGAACCTACCTAGTGAGATCCCCAACCTACCTCCACTCCCCAAATTGCCCCATTTACCTACTGCGGAGAAGGTCGAAGCTATACTTGAGGATGAAATCATTTCCACGAAAGAAGGTGGTCGCCAAAGGTACTTGGTACACTGGAAAGGGAAGCCGGCGACTGAGGACACGTGGATAGATCGAGAGGAGCTGCAGAGATTGGATCCAGATCTTCTAGAGATGTACGAGAGCTCCAGAGATTTCTACTCGACGGGGTCGAGCTTTCTCCCACCTGGGGAGAATGATGTGGACATCGACCAGAGGTTCAGACATGTGTATCGCCGTAGACAGCGCAGATCGACGGCCAAGATTCAGAGTTTATATTTCTAGCTATTTATGTATTTCTTTTATGCATTGTTCTTTTATTTCCTATTGTACCCTTGATCTAAGTTGAGTCATGAGTGTAGCCCTGAGGGCAAGAGAGTCATTGTATTTTCTCTTTTTGTTGGGACCTATATATAGGCCATGTCATGTTGTATTTGGAATTAATGAATATTTTGAATGAGAAAACTACTACTTGTCTTGTCTTCTTCTTGCATGAGTGCTTGAGAAGGGAGAGAGCTCGAGGGGAGCAAACCGCAAGACCCACCAATCGTTGGAAGAGTCCTCGATTCGTGGCTAGTTATTTTATCATCGCGATCGTGTATCGTCCAATCCTTCTTCTACCATCTTTCCCCCCCAAAATCCTTCTCCCAAGCCACTGTGCCGCCGCCTCTTGAGGAGCCCGCCGCCGGCCAACTCCAAAGGCCAAGGCCGGCCACTTGTTGGCATAGCCTCCCACCATTCCAATCTCTTCCCACTAGCCTCAATTTTGAAATTTGACCTTTTCAAATTTCAAATTCTTTCCTAATTTGGATTTCCAATTTAGGAAAGTTCTCATGATGAATTCCAAATTAAAATTAAATTAATTTGGAATCGTCATATGTTTATTTCCACGTCATCGCTCTAAATTTGGAAATCAATTCACTTTGTGCTCTCCTCTCTCCCCTTAGCATGCCGCCGGCCTCCCCATTGGAGGAGCCACATTAATGCCTCCATTAAGGCATTAATGACCCCTCAAATTTGAAACAAATTTCAAATTTTTCCCTCTTAATTTCTTCCAAAAACTGAAATCAATTTCAGTTTTCTTTCTTTGGTTTAATATCTCCCTCTTCCTCCCTAGAAGCCGCCGGCCATCCTCTATTAATGGGCTCCATTAAGGGCTCATTAATCCCCCTTAATTACATTTGAATTTTGAATTCCTCTCCACATAATTCCCTCCAAATACACTTAAAGCTGAAATTAATTTCAGATTTAGGGAGGATTTGAATAGGAGTAATTTTCTCAAGCCCTAACATCTCACCTTGGAGCCGGCCGACCCTTCTCCTTTGGAATTCCGCCGACCTCCCTCACCTCTTCCTCCCCTCTCGTCGCAAGGATCCCCTCATCTCCACTTGAATCTCTCCTCTTCAATAGATTTGCCATCATCAAGCATGTATGGCGGATCCGGAGTTTGAGTGGGGATTAGTTTTCAACGCCGACGGAAGCATCAACATCCTACGGTCTCCATGTTTCGACGTAGGATTTGAAGACGAAACCACCGTGGAAGAGTACTTGGAGAGAGTTGTCCCAATCCTTGCAAGCATCTACGACCGACAATTCTTAAAGCACACTTGGAGTCTCGAAGGCCAAGCGTTCACGCCTTCCTCGTCACCGCCAACCTCTCCGTGGCTAAAGGCCATTGGTGTGGTCACCATCGTCGTGGCATCCTTGAGTATACTAAAAGCCTTCTCCCGCTAAACCCGACATTGAGTGTAAGTGAGCAAGGTACTCGTAGTGAAATTTCTTGATATTAACCGCTGGATTCTTTGTTATTTTCCGCATTCGGTTATTGTGATACTTTTAAGATTTATCCATAATTGGGCTCAAACAACTAGCTTGTGATTGATTATCATAACATTTTGATCACGGATAATTTCTTGAATCTCAACTTAAGACAATCTAATCTTATAGTGGTAAACTTTGTAATTCCTAAATAATTTCATGTGCAATTCTTAAAGTTTCACATCACTTGACCTATTCACGAATTCATGTTGTCTACTATCTGGTTTTGTGTGATTATGTATTCTTATGTGATACTGTAATTTGCTGGTTAGTATTATGGGCATGCATGTTCTAACTGGGCTTGTTCTCTTATACTATGTCCATATTCTACGAGGGGCCTTTTTTTTTTTGGCTTTCTTTGTAGTAGCAGTTGCACCCTATTTGGATACAAATTGCCAAACTGCTTTTAAAAAAGAAAAAAAATCTTAAAAGGATTCTTTTAGAATGAAGTTTTGAAAATGTTGTTTTTCAATTGCTTCATAAAACCACTTTTCGATAGCAGCTTCAGTAATTTATGAAAAAGAGAATCTCAAATAGATGTGCTATTTTTACTCGTGATTTAGTTTCAAGCTATTGAATATCTCTTGGTCGTGGATTTGCTAACATGTTCATTCTTTCTTTTGATGTAATTTTGAGGTATTTAGTACTTCAATGTGGTTTGCTATTACTTTTTCCATACTTAGGTATGCATTTGGAAAGATAAACTAACACTTGGCACCGTGGATTGGGTAAAATAATTGGCAAATTTTAGGAAACTGGAAACGTGCCTATATTGTTCTGAAACATCTCGTTGATTCACTCTCCCCTTTAGATGCTTCTACAACTGTAATTGAACGCTGCAGTTCAGAAAAGCCTTGTCATATTCCACAGATATCTTTGTCTAGGTATCTTGATGGAACGTCCCCAGAAGAGCCAGGCAGTAATACTGTACAGTGGGGTGAAGGAAGTAATTTTGTATCAGCAACCTTTGAGAAAAATGTTTTTCAGTTTGGGAAAGATACTCTGAAGACGACAATATATAATGATATTCCAGTGATCAACGGTTTGAAGTCTGAAATTATGGGGTTCATTGACACTCTTGAGAAGTTTCCCACCTTAGCTGCTTTAACAAACATGGAGAGAATACACATTTTAACAGTGCTTGATATTTTACTTGAGCTCAGCAATACAAGCTACGCTTCTCTATATGATAGCCTTGATGAGCCTGGGCGAAGGTACTTAATTTACTAGTCTTCTTAAGTTTTACCTATTGGAAAGTCTTTTCATACTTTTTGGTTCTTTCCTTTGAATTGTACAATGGGTTGTTAGTATGATAAAATATAATATTATGATTATTCTTTTATAATTTACCCACGCTCAAATGCTTTTTTTAAACAAATGAATATTCATCTCTTAATGGGCGTGGCTACGGATCTCTATGGACTCAGAATGGTTTATTTCTTGAAACCTTTCAACTGAGGATGGCCTTAATGTAAGATATTTAACAAACTTTTGAATGCTTCTCTCATAATTAGTTCATAGCTTGTACCTGAGCATGCATGATTTTACCAAAGGAAACATTGTTGTTGCTATTGATCACAATTATGAAAGTAGAACTTCTAAGATGGGTATATTGGTTGTAATGCTAGGTACGGTTCTAGTCTAGAATCATTCTACATTTTATACCATTTCATGCATACTGCATAAGTGAATTTCAATGGAAGATAGGAAACAAGATCTTCATATTATGAAGGAAAATTTCTCAAGAAATGTTAAATAGAATGTTGCAAGGTAGGGGGATGAATGAGCTGATCCTAGCCATATAATAATTTGCTTAGCTTAATCACTAAAACTAGCCTTGTCTACCGCCCGAGCTTATTCAACATAATTCAAGTTTGAGGTCATATATGGGATATTAACCTTGAATGTGATTTGCATTTCTGTCATTTAAAATGATTGAAACATTTTTTTAATTCTCATGCAAGCTTTCATTTGAGTACTTAAGCCAAGCTATAAAGCAAGGAAGAGGGCAAGGGGGTGGCCTTCTTTTGCCATTAACAACTCTAAAAAGTGTCTTTGACATTGCTTTGGTTTTAAAACCTAGAAGAGCCTTTGGATCTTATTAATGCTCTATTTTGTGGATGCTTAAGTGACCTTTACATTTTGATTGCTCTGATGAACCACCTCTTAGTCTGATTTGGGTTGCTTTTCCTTCGATTTTTATTCATTGTTTCAATCAATCTATTATGTTTTCTCTCGATTCTATTCTTTGAAAAATTTCTTCAAGTGGGTGTAGCTATTGCCAAGCTCTTTAGGCCATTAGTGGCTAGGTCTTGATAGAAATGGACATTACTATTACTTGGGAGAAAGAGATTTGGATTGTCTATATTGCTTATGGTTATACTTGCATAAGGTAATATTTGAAATCATTCCTTCATATGAATTTTCTTGTAAAATATTGTCGCAAATATATGGGATGCTTTATAGATTCATTTAGAATTGCGAAAAGTCATCTTTTGGTGATCCTTGTAATCATGGCTCACAAGAGCAATCAAATGATCACCATTTGGTGGAAAATTCTTCTATCCTTAATAGATTTGAAATATTTTGTGATCAAATACAACATAACAAATATTACATTATTTTAATAGATAAAAATATTATTTATTAATGTCTTAATAATAAAATTTTATTTTTTTGAGTTTTTTTCTTACTCAGTATATTTGATTGAATAAGATTTATTTTATTTTGGGATGCAGACTCCTCATAAAAGTAAGTTTTTATAGTTAATTGCATTAAAGAAGTGTTTATCTTTGAGAAAACATTTGATTATAATAATGATTTACCTTTTTTTAATCAAAATATTTGCTAACATTTTATATAATTTCAATAATTGTATTTCAAAAATTGGTTTTTGAATTTTCAAGGATGATTGAAACAAATTAGAATTGATTTTGATCAACGTTTTAAATGGCGAAATCGGGAATCGAGGCGTTTTGGCTAAGCAAGGCGAGGCGTAAGCCTGAAAAATAATAAAAATAAAGTAATCTAAAATTATGAATAATGACAAAAAATAATCAAATATTATGTCAATTATGAATTTGAATGATTTATTCTAAGATAATATTAGTATATTACTGAAAAAGAAGACTTAAAATAAAACATCTCATTAGGATTAAGATCCAATGCTGATTCATCATCACTTTGATTGTCTTCTGAATAATCTTCATAATTAATGTCAAAGTCATCCTCAAACTCTTCTTTATCTATAATATTGAAATTATATAAAATGTAAACATATCCCTTCTTTGCACCTTCGCCTGGCACTTCAACTTGAGTTCCATATTTTCACGTAGGACCTTTCCTTCTTGTGTCACTAGTCATGCTAATAATTTATAGAAATAAATATTAAATAATCAATATAAAAAATCAACAATAGGACAACATGAATACAACAATATACCGGTCTGCTGGAGGTCCAAGGGGGCGCTGCCCCTTGGCTGGGTTCGACCTGCCCGGTTAGGTCGCGGGGTTAAGGGGCAGCGCCCCTGCAGGGGTTTTCAGGGGGAGCGCCCCCAGAACAAAATTTTATTAGAGTAATTATGCTTGTTTTTAAAGTTCTTAAGTTGTTTGTATTGAAAGATATCGTGCGGTACCGAGCATGTACCGCGCGGTACCGAGCATGTACCGCGCGGTACCGAGCATGTACCGCGCGGTACCGAGCATGTACCGCGCGGTACCGAGCATGTACCGATACCAAGCATGTACCGCTCAGTACCGATCATATACTTGCTCGGTACCGAGCATGTGCTGAGCGGTACCGAGCATGTGCTGAGCGGTACCGAGCATGTACCTAGCAGTACCGAGCATATACTGAGCGGACGAATCAAGCTTTCATTACTGCACGTCAAAGTCAAGGCCCACAACACCGCTCACCTGCTTTTCCGACCTAACCGAGGCCTGAACGTTTCGTGCACTCACAGCTTCGGCTTCATTTCCTGCTTTCGAAATTGTTATTGCTTTCGGCTTCGTTTCCTGCGTCGTTTCCTTCCAGCTTCGTCTCCTGCACTCACGGCTTCGTCTACTTGCCTCATGACTTCGTCTCTTTCCTTCACGGCTTCGCCTCCAGCTAGCCTTTCAATTCTCACAGGAAGCCCTAATCCTATACGCGAATATGCGAACACGAATTGACAGCTTCGTATTTACATATATACCGAAATTTTTCTTTTCGAGGCGGTGCCTCGTACTGCCTCGAGGCGTTACGCTCTGATGCGTATGCCTTATGCAAAAAAATCGTAGGCTTCGCTGGATGGTTCGAGGTGTAAGCCTCGATACGCATGACTTCCGCCTCGACTTGAGGCGCGACTCAATGCGGACGCCTCATCCACTTTTTAAATGGTTGATTTTGATGTCCCGACCCGACCCGGCTAGCCCGAATTAACGGGGCGGGAGCAAACAGTCGTACGGAAATATACCATAACATATAAAAACCATAATCAATTTAATTTAACTTTTATAACAAAACATAAACATCATTCATAAATAATAAGAAAGAGCCACTAAAACTTCAAATGAAAGTGTTCCAAGTTTGTTTCTTCTCACCACAACAACTAAAACATAAACATCAATAATTACATAAACTCCAACAAACTGTTCAGATGCAAACCATTAACTCAAACTCAAAACAGTAAACATAAAAAAAACCTCTTACTGAGGTCCTCTATGACGGTAGGTGTATTGTCGTCCCGTAGCCATCACTTCTTAACAATGTCTCCTAAAAAATATTTTCAATAATAGGATGAGCCAACAATCAGCAGGTGAAAAATATTTATCTTAAATTTGTAAAATATTTTTTTTTTCTTTCTTAAACATGTCATTAAGTATGAAAATAAAATTATGAAATATTATAATAAACATTTGTTGACATGAATTATAAAGCATTTTTATAATTATTTCCTTAAAACATTTCCTTTTAATCATTCTTTCTTTTCTGTTTTATGAAGATTTCATTTTTCCTTAAATCCTTCCATAATAATGCATAAATTTCATAATCATAGTATAATAAGCACCCGTCCTGAAAGTACTAGAGTTTTGTACTGATCAGATACACAGTCATTGACCATTTCCTTTACCGTTTGGCTCCAAATAACCCTATTAACATTTGGCTCTTCAAACTCCTTTATCATTTGGCTCCGTAGAACCCCATTATCATTTTGGCACTTCCGGATCAACATACACATGCATTTTATAATACTTATATTCATCAATGAGCCTAGAAATTATTCAATACATCATATGTTTTCTTCAATGATTTTTGGGTAATAAAATTCTATCTCTTATGTCTTAAATTTTGTTTAATTAACTTGAACATTTTTAAATAACATGGCATACATATAAGCAATAATTGAAAAGCTAAAACAATAATAGAAAATTCATGAACATTAACTTGTAACCTTTTTAAAAGTGCAGAAATATTTAATTAAATTTCATAAATTTAATTTAAATGTAATCACATACCTTGTATGTATCGAACAACCACCACAACGCTGCACGACGTTTCTTAACCATGTGTCGTCTTCTTAATCCATACATAAGGATAATTACAATTGAACTAAGCACACATCACAAATATTTTCAATAATTAAAATAATTTAATTTAAATTTTCGGAATTATTATAAATCCAAAATTTTGAAATCCCTAAATCATGAATTTTCATCATAACATCAAACTAAACATTTTCCTAAATCATAATTAATAATTATGTTAATTTTTTTTGGATTAAGTTAATTAAGAAAAATGAGATTTATTATAAAAACTTAAAATATTGTTTTATATATATTCATAAGGCCCTTAGAAACAACTTTTGTAAAAGCACTTTATAGAAATTAAAATTTAGGTAAAAGCCCTAACTTTTTGATTTCCAAAAATTCCTCCAAAAACTTCATTTTTACCATTCGATTACTTCCCTAATATTTCCTTAAAAGGTTTTGTAAAGAAATTTTGAAAGAAAATCAAATTTTTATAAAACCTAAAATTTTCATCTCTAAATAACTTGAGATCGAGAGGGATTCATTTCGAAACAATCATTCCTTAAGATTCCCCTTATTGTCCTTTTTGATTTGCACTAAATTCTTTGCCGGAAAATTGTCATCGGAGAGGAGCACGCCGAGCCCGTGCCGTCCGTCCCGTCCGACTTCTACTTGTTCGGCCGAACCGTGCATGAAAATGAGAGGGGGAGGGCTTGATTTTGCTATATTAGGAGAAAGGGTTTGCCAAAAAGACCTAATTGCCCTCACTTAAATAATTCCGGCTTTAATATTAATCAAGGGTAGTTTAGGCATTTAGAAACTTTCACTTAAGTTTCGTCATGATGCATCAAAAAGCGTGCGACGACCTACGATCGTCATTTTTGAGTTTTACAATTCACCCCTCCTAATAAAAATTTCAACCTCAAAATTTAAAAGAAATTTTATATAGTAAAGTCATACATTAGCCAAATAAATGAGGGTAATTCTCCCTCATTTCTGACTCCTCCCAAGTGACATTATTTTCTGAAATGTGCTTCCATAACACCTTAACATAAGGGATTGCTCTGCTTCTTAATTGCTTAGTATCATAATCAATAATTCTCTCTGATTCTTTCACAAATGTTAAATCCGGTTGAATATCAACGGATTCAGTACTGATCTTCTGAGTTTCATCTGAAATGTATTTTCTTAAAGAAGAGATGTGGAATACATTATGTAATCCACTCATATGAGTTAGCAAAATTAATCTGTAGGCCACACTTCCAAGTCTTTCTGCAATTTCAAAAGGACTTACATATTTTGGACTAAACTTTCCCACTTTGCCAAATCTCTTTAATCCCTTCATCGGACTGACCTTAAGAAACACAAACTCTCCCACAAATTCAACGGGACAATGTTTGACATCATAATATTTCTTTAGTCTATCTTGTACTGCCTTCAATCTATCATGGATCAACCTAATCTTTTCTGTAGTATCATCAACCACATATGCACTAATAATCTTCCTTTCCACTGTCTTAGATTATGTGTTTTGAATTTTGGTGGTACTCCACATAATCTGAGCAAATCTTCTAAGGTTTGGATGGTTCTTTCTGACTGCCCATCTGTTTGAGAGTGGAAAGCTGCACTAAAAGTAAGACAGGTACCCATAACTTCCTGAACTTTCTTCCATAATCTGAAAGTAAATCTTCCATCCTGATCTGACACTATAGTCTTTGGTACCCCATGTAATATGATAATCTCACTAGCATACATGCTTGCCAATTTCTCAACTGGATCAGACTGTTTGATAGATAAAAAGTGTGCAGACTTAGTCAAACTATCAATTATCACCCATAAAGCATCACATCTTCTTCTGGATCTGGGTAAATCAATCACATAATTCATAGTAATATCTTCTCATTTTCACTCAGGTATAGGTAAGGGCTGTAGAAATCATCCTAGTTTCTGATGTTCAACTTTCACCATCTGACATGAAGTACACTTTGATACAGTATCTGCCACACTTCTCTTCATTCTTGGCCACCAAAACACCTCTTTTAAGTTCTCATACATTTTATTACTACTTGGCTGAATGGTGTAATTTGAATAGTGAGCTTCTTGAAGAATTTCTTTCCTTAAGTCATCAACATCTGGTATGTACAATCTGTATTTATAACGAAGTAATCCTTCATTATCAAACTCAAAATCTTCAGTGTGTCCCACACTAACCTTATTCAGTATCTTCTTAAAATCTGCATCATGTGACAAAGCTTCTCGTGCCCTTTCTGGAAAGGTTGATTAGATAATAGTTTGATTCAACATCACAATCTCCGCATCATTGGGGTTGAACTACTGAAATTTCCAACTTCTTCAATTCCCTTATCAATTCCTGCTATTGTGTAATCATCCAGTTTGCACTACCAGAATTCTTCCTGCTCAAAGTATCTGCAACTACATTTGCTTTACCCGGGTGATACTGAATGTCCAACTCATAATCCTTAATGAGTTCTAACCACCTCATCTACTTTAAATTCAGTTCATTCTGTGTGAATATATATTTCAAACTCTGGTCGTCAGTAAAAATTTCGCACCATACCCCGTACAAGTAATGCCTCCAGATCTTTAAGGCAAAAATTACTGCAGCTAATTCCAAATTTTGGGTTGGGTAATTCCTTTCATGATTCTTCAATTGCCTAGAAGCATAGACAATGACTCTTCCATTCTGCATCAGTACACAACCCAACCCTTTATGCGAAGCATCACTATAAAGCTGAAACCCATATGACCCTGAGGGAATAGTCAGCACTGGAGCAGTTATCAAATACTGCATTAACCTCTGAAAAATTTTCTCACACTGAGGTGTCCATTCAAACTTCACTGCTTTCTGAGTCAATTTGGATAGTGGCATAACTATTTGTGAAAATCCCTCAACAAACCTTCTGTAGTAGTCTGCCAATCCCAAAAAGCTCCTAACTTCAGTCACTGTAGCCGGTCTTGGCCAATATGCTATTGCTTGCACTTTATGCTGATCCACATATACCTTCCCATCAGTTATCACATGTCCCAAAAATTTTACACTATTCAACCAAAATTCGCACTTGGAGAACTTAGCATACAATTCATTCTCTTTTAAGGTATGCAATACTGCCCTTAAATGATCAAACAAATCATTTAGCTGGTGATACCCTGACCTCAAATCAATCTTTGAAAATACTGAAGCACCTTCTATCTGATCAAACAAATCATTTATCCTTGGGAGAGGGTACTTATTCTTCATTATTAATTTGTTCAACTCTCTGTAATCTGTGCAGTCTTGGGCTTCCATTTTTTTTCAGAAAAAAATAGGAGCACCCCAAGGGAAGGTACTAGGCATGATGAAACCCTTCTCAAGCAACTCTTGCAGTTGTTCCTTTAACTCCTTAAGTTCTTTTATTGCCATTCTGTAAGGAGCTTTAGCAACAGATTTAGCTCCTTCCACCAATTCAATAGAGAAATCTATTTCTCTACTTGGAGGTAAAGCTAGGTAAATCATCTGAAAATACTTCTGAAATTTTTTGAATAATTGAGATGTCTTTCAGCTCTCTTTCTTCATTCTCCTTATTAACATAGGCCAAGAAGCCTTCATATTCTTTCTTTAACATCTAAAAAGCATTCAAAGATGACACAATCACAGTAGTTACCCTTTTATCCTCTTGAAATTTGAATTTTCCTTCTCCTGACATACAAAACTTAACTTTCTTTTTGTTACAATATATACTCACTAAATGACAAGATAACCAGTCCATGCCTAAGATTGCATCAAACTCAGATAGGGGTAATACAATAAGATCCGCCTCTAAGTTCTTATCACAAATCTTCAAATCCACATGACATTTCTGCTTAGCTTCAATTTGATTTCCATTAGGCATTAAATCTGACAGTGATTTAATCATAACTGTTGGAAGTAAATCCACTGATATAACAAAATCCTTAGAAATGAAGGAATGCGATGCTCGAGTATCAAACAGAGTTCTAACATGTCTATCACACATAAAGATTGTCCATAATCATAAAAAGTTACAACACTCGTTTATAAAACATGCGATTCATTATTCTTTCATTTCATATAAAATCTTTCATTGACAATTAATTAAATTGCGTACCTGTAACAACGTCAGGAGACCCCTTAGCTTTTTGCTGGGATAATCCATATACTCGAGGTTGAACATTCTGATGAGTCTGACTTTGAGAAGGTATGGAAGCTGTAGACTCCACAGTTATTGGTCTACCAGTTGTCCTCTGAGCTATGTTACACGGATACACCTAATTATGAGGTATGCCGTATCAGATACGTGTCGGATACGGCTTTGCCGTGTCCAATTAATATATTATTTAAATTTGATTGGACATGCGTATCCATGTTCAAGGGCGGAGGGAGGGGGGGGGGGCAAGGGGGGGCACGTGCCCCCCCCTAAAATGCTATGATCCATACAGTGCTAGCACAATTTATGTAGAAGAAAACAACATGGCAGTCATATCACATTCCTGGCCTCTCCTAAGTCCTCTTGTAGCTTTCCTATCTAGACATTTGCCAGCCCAAATGAGACCTTTCTTTGGTTGGAATTTTACCTCATCCTTCCACTTGAGTAGATCTCACATACTCTATTTTGGAGCTCATGAAGCTGAGAATAATATTTATGAGAAAATTTATTTTGATATTGAAATATATTGAATAGAGAAAAAAAATGTTTAAAATATGTTGGAATTGCTTTGAAAATTTTATAACATATGAAAAATTTATAATGCACTCATCTCAAAATGAATCTAATAGCTAAAGAAATCAAAATTGTGTCGAAACATCTCGGTAGTAAGCTCGACGAGTCGAGCTTATCAAGCTCGCGAGTCGAGCTCGAACACGACGGTTATGCACTCGATGGTAGACAAGCTCATGACGGCGATGACAGACGCGACTATGACGGACTAGCACTCGACGGCATACGAGCTCAGGACGATGACGGTGGACACGATTACGAACTCAGGACAATGACGACGAAGCTCGACAGCGGATGTGACTAGAGCTCGACGAGCCACTCGACATGAAGACGAGTCGAGGTCAAGCTCAAATTTTGAGCTCGACTCGAGTTCGAGCTCGAGCTCGACATTTGGTAGTCGAGCTCGACTCAAACATCTCCTTGCTCGAGCTCGACTCGACTCGTTTGCACCCCTGTTCTACTCCATGGTGTCTATTTGAATAGTAATTTATAGAATTTGTGCATTCAAAATGATATATATATATATATATATATATATATATATATATATATATATATATATATATATATATATATATATATATCATTTTGAATGCACAAATTATCCCTTAAATGAAATAGATAATAAATATGTGTGCCCCCTCTATAAGAAATTTCTGGCTCCGCCACTGTCTGTGTCCTATTAAAAAAAAAAAATACTCGGTACCCGGTACCGCTCGGTACAGCTCAGTACTGCTCGGTACTACTCGGTACTGCTCAGTACTCGGTATTGCTCGGTACTCAGTACTGCTCGGTACCGGAACTCGGTATCGGAACTCGGTACCGCTCAGTACCAGAACTCGATATCGCTTGGTACTGCTCGATACTCAGTACTGCTTAGTACTGCTCGTTACCGGAACTCGACACAGCTCGGTACTGGAACTCGGTACCGCTCAGTACCGGAACTCGATATCGCTCGATACTGTACTTTGACCCCGCGACTTGACCGGTCAGGTCAAACACCGCCAGGGGGCAGCGCCCCCTTGGACCCCCGGCATAGGCGCAACATATATACACTTTTAATTAAAAATTTTATTGGTACATCTTCGGGGCTATAATTTCAAGCATCCACAAACTTGGGATGAGAGTTTGCTTGTTTTAAATTCATGTTGATTAATTGTGTCAATCCTTCGTAGGATAATTAATAGTTGAAATTTCATGTGCTTGACATTTTATTTTCTTGTTTTAGTTGTTATACTAACGTTTAAATATTTAATGCTTACTTTTATTTCATTTTTTGTCATTTTAAATATTACACTTTGATCACTTTCTTAATTTTTATGTATTATTTATATATTATAATGCCGTATCCGCGCCGTATCCGTATCATGCATTTTTAAGAATTGGCGTGTCCCGTATCCGTATCGTATCGTATCTGTATCGTCGTATCCGTATCGATGCAACATAGCCTCTGCGTATTGTTGCCTGACCTGACCTTTGTAGCAGATTTTTGTTTCAAAAGAGGGCAAGACTTCGCATATGTCCAGGCTGATGGCACCAATAACAAGTATTAATGTCATAGAGACACTCTCCCTTATGCATTCGCCCACACTTACTGCATAAAGTAGCAATTACTACTGTCAGAACTGCTGGATGTGGATTTCTTCTAAGTAGATACCCCAGACTAAGAGGATTGAGCAAATTGAGAGCGCTTTGACCTGCCCTCAATCTTCATTTTCTAAAAATCCCTCCTCTTTTGAGTCGCCTGCATGTCCATCTCAATCATTCTGACTCTTTCCACCAAAATAGAATAATCTTCTATTCCAAAAGGAATGAGAGGCTGTCTAATTATGTCTTTTAATCCATTTAGGAAGCGGTGACATTTCTCTTTAGCATTAGGTATCAGGTGTGGGGCATATCTGGACAACATTGTGAACTCTGCCTCATATTGAGAAACAGATCGATCTCCCTGAACCAATCTGTTGAACTTATCCTGTATCTGTCTCATGACTGACATAGGTACATATCAGCCTCTGTATACTTTCACGAACTCCTCCCAGGAGACTTGATTACTGGTACGCCATCCAAAAATTTATTGCAGCTGACTTCTCCACCACCTTTCTACCTCACCATCAAAGGCATAAGTAGCAAGTATCACCCTTCTATCCTCTGGGCAAGACATGCACTCCAGTATCTTCTCTATCCACATCAGCCAGTCTTCAATCTCTATAGGTCCGCCACTTGAAAATAACGGAGGCTTTATATCTTGAAATAGTTTCAAGTTCTTATCCATAGAGCGACTTCCACTTCCATTGCCACTGCTCTGAGTTTGGGAGGTCTTTATCATCTAAGTCATCGCTTTCATCATCTGAGCGAATGACTCCATAGTATTGTTATCATTATTTCTATGACGTTCTGCTACTTCTGGTGGCTCCTTCCCTTCCTCACCTTCAATGCCATCAGTGGCATTATGCTCAGAATCTATATTTTTGAGATAAAACATAACAATCATGAGGCGAATAATTCATAAAATTCATACTTTCTACACATTCTAAGATTCATACAATTCTCTTATAGGCTCTTTCATTGATCAATATTAAATCCCTTTGCTCTGATACCACTCTTGTCACGACCCAACCCGGCTAGTCCGAATTAACGGAGTGGGAGCAAATAGTCTTACGAAAAGATACCAGAACATATAAAAACCATAATCAATTTCATTTAACTTTTATGATAGAACATAAACATTATTATTAAATAATAAGAAAGTGCCACTAAAATAATACCACTCTGGGCACGACCCTACCCAACTAGCCCGAATTAACGGGGCGGAGCAAACAGTCGTACGGAAAGATGCCATAACAAATAAAAATTATAATTAATTTCATTTAACTTTTATGACAGAACATAAACATCATCCATAAATAATAAGAAAGAGCCACTAAAATTTCAAATGAAAGTGTTCCAAGTTTGTTTCTTCTCACCACAACAACTCAAACATAAACATCAATAATTACATACTCCAACAAACTATTCAGATACAAACCACAAACTCAAACTCAAAACAGTAAACATAAAAAATCTCTCTTCCTGAGGTCCTCTACGACGGTAGGTGTACTGTCGTCTCGTAGCCATCACTTCTTGACATTGTCTCCTGGAAAATATTTTCAATAATAGGATGAGTCAACGCTCAATAGGTGAAAAATATTTATCTTAAATTTATAAAATATTTTTTTCTTTCTTAAACATATTATTAAGCATGAAAATGAAACAATGAAATATTATAATGAACATTTGTTGGCATGAATTATAAAGCATTTTCATAATTTCTTTCTTAAAACATTTCCTTTCAATCCTTCTTCCTTTTCTGTTTCATAAAGATATCATTTTTCCTTAAATCCTTTTATAATATTGCATAAATTTCATAATCATAGTATAATAATCAACCGTCCCGGAAGTACCAAAGTTTTGTATTGATCAAGTACACAGTTATTGGCCATTTCCTTTACCATTTGGCTCCGAAGAACCCAATTACTATTTGGCTTTTCAAGCCCCTTTACCATTTTGCTCCGTAGAACCTTATTACCATTTTGGCACTTCCGGATCAACATACACATGCATTTTATAATACTTATATTCATCAATGAGTATAGAAATTATTCAATATATCATATGTTCTTCAATAATTTTTGGGTAATAAAATTCTATCTTTTATGTCTTAAATTTTGTTTAATTAACTGGAATATTTTTAAGTAACATGTCATACATAAAAGCAAGAATTGAAAAGCTAAAACCATAATAAAAAATTTATGAATATTAACTTGTAACATTTTTAAAAATGCAGAAATATTTAATTAAATTTCATAAACTTAATTTAAATGTAATCACCTACCTTACAAGTATCTAATAACCACCACAACGCTGCACTACGTTGCTTAACCACGTGTCATCTCCTTAATTCACACCTAAGGATAATTACAATTGAACTAAACACATATCACAAATATTTTCAATAATTAAAATAATTTAATTCCTATTTTTGGAATTATTATAAATCTAAATTTTTGAAATCCCTAAATCATGAATTTTCATCATAATATCAATCTAAACATTTCCCTAAATCATAATTAATAATTAGGTTAATTATTTTCGGATTAAATTAATTAGGGAATTAAGAAAAATGAAATTTATTATAAAAACTCAAAATTTTGTTTTAAATATATTCCTAAGCCCTTAGAAACAATTTTTGTAAAATCACTTTATAGAAATTAAAATTTAGGTAAATGCCCTAACTTTCCGATTTCTGAAAATTCCTCCAAAAACTTCATTTTCACCATTAAATTACTTCCCTAATCATTCCTTAAAGGTTTTGTAAAGAAATTTTGAAAGAAAATTAAAATTTTGTAAAACCCTAAAATTTTCATCTCCAAATAACTTGAGATTGAGAGGGATTCGTTTCGAAACAATCATATCTTAAGATTCCCCTAATCGTCCTCTTCGATTTTTGCACTAAATTCTTCGCCGGAAAATCGTCGCCGGAGAGGAGCCCGCCGAGCCCGTGCCGTCCATCCCGTCCGCGTTCTCCTTGTTCGGCTGAACCGTGCGTGAAAATGAGAGGGGGAGGGCTCTGTTTTGCTATATTAGGAGAAAGGGTTTGCCAAAAAGTCCTAATTTCCCTCACTTAAGTAATTCCAGCTTTAATATTCACCAAGGGTAGTTTGGGCATTTAGAAAATTCCACAATTTTTAAACTCCATATTTAGGCGAAATTGGATACAAGTTCTATATACCAAATCAATCAGAATTTTACGTAGGATTTTATGAAATTATTTCCGTCAAGTTCCGTTAAACTTAAGTTTTCACTTAAGTTTTGTCGCAACGCATCGAAAAGCGTGCGACGACCTACGATTATCGTTTTCGGGTTTTATATTTGAATAGAAGCCAAAGGAAAAATATAAGGGTACTTGATTTTGAGAAGCCTATAAATAATTGGTACTATCCTCTATTTGGCTTTCCTATTTTTAGATTGAATTTAAGTTCAAGTTGATCAATTTCATTTAAAAAATAAAGGTTTATATTCAGATTGCAAAATATCTAGGAAATGTCTTAGAAGGTGAGGACTTATGATGTAACTCAAAAGTATATTAGACTTAGATTTTAGATCTAAGATGAGAGTCATTGATATGTATTAACATAGATCTAAATATACCAAAATGCATGAGACATATAAACTTGAAATCTCACTTGTTAAGTCAGTGTGATTTCTGGTTTTACATTATTGCCTGGATATGATAGCCAACTAAACCCACCAAAGTGTTTCTAAAACTACATGGTCTTAGTCTTAATGCATATACAAAACAGATCAGTTTTTTTTTTTAATTTTAGAAAAGAGAGCTTTTAAGTTAATCAATTAAGATGCCTGATCACGAGTGTATGTAAATACTGACAGAATGCAATTTTTTTTATTATGTAGTCTTTTAAGTGAGAGCTTTTATTTTTCTATATAACTCACAAGGATATGCATATGATGTTCATAATGTAATACACGGGTTTAATGTTGATTGATAAGCACATCTGTAATGTATCAAATATTATATTGCATACTAAGATCCATAAAGAGGCTTTGGATTTCATTTTGGTTTTGAAAAAGTTAACTTATTTTTGGATTATTAGAAAATATTATCTTATGATTTATTTTAAAATTATTTATATTGTAATGGATATAAAATTTACTCCTAAAAGTCTATCGCACAAATTGTCCCCGCAACCCTTAAGCAAAATATCAGAAGAAATATAGAAAAAATATATGCATTTTTAACGCGCACTCAAAAGAAGTACAAAATCAATCACAAAAAATCAACACCAAAATAATATAGAGGCTTATATATATATATATATATATATATATATATATATATATATATATATATATATATATATATATATATATATATATTCTTTTCTATTATGATTTGTGTGCAACTTCGGACCCACTTTAGTTTTTGTCATGGATTCAGAGCCTTCCTAGGGTGTTCTTGGCCGCCTCATTTGCCATAAGATCATTAACCCAAATCTATCATATGTAATAACTCGTGATTATCTTATTGTTGGTGATATTGGTGATCAAAATTTGTAGTCTTTGGACATTCATCTAAGTATTTTTTGGTATAAAAGATTTCAAATTCTCACTATTAAGAGGGGTAACAACAAAAAGAAAATATATTGCTGGTTTTTAAGATTTACCTAACTTCAAGTAAGTCGCTTTATACGAGGACTCCTTGGGTTCTTATCTTATGTTAGATGGACTCTTGCTTTATCATATTCTATTATTTAAGCCTATATTTTGGATATTTCAATTTTCTACTAGCAATTCTTTACAATTGCCTGATATTGTACTCATATCATTACTAATATAATATATTTGTCTTTAAAAAATTGCTTTATTTTCTTTAGGTGGCCCTTTAGTGTTTACAATGAAACTAAAAGTTTTGATTTTTTGGCCTGTAGTATTTTTGGGCAACGAGAAGAGGTGGCACTATAGAGATTTAAAGTATTGGGGGTTTGTGAAAGAGATGGGGCCTTAACATTTGTCTTTGAAGAGAAGATGCTAGGAAGAGTTTTTTGGGTTATAATTATTTATGGACATGAATGTTTCAATGTTTTTTTTTTTAACTTTTAAAAAGATTTTATACGTAGTCATTGAAAAGAGTAAAAACATTTTGTTGAGAAAATAAATATAATATGATTTTGAATTTCTATCCTTATAATCGAACATGACATTGCAAATACATTATCTCAAAAGAAAAAAAATATTATTTCTCAACAACAACATCAAGCCTTTATCCCACTACGTGGGGTCGGCTACATGAATCATTTTTCTCCATTGTGTCCTATTAAAAGTCAAATTCTCGTTTAAATCTAATAAAGAAAGGTCATTCCTAATATTTTCTAACCAAGTCTTTTTAGGTCTACCCCTACCTTTCTTAACATAAGTCAAATCTAATACCTCTACTCTCCTAACTGGGTCATCGCAAGGCCGCTGTTTTATGTGACCAAACCATCTAAGGCGACTTTCTCTAATCTTATATTCTACTGGAGCTACTCCAACCTTTTCACGTATATGCTCATTTCGTATCCTATCTCTAAGGGTAAAGCCACTCATCCACCTGAGCATCCTCATCTCTGCCACACTTAACTTAGTATTATGCTTCTCTTTTAAAGGCCAACATTCGGCACCATAAAGCATTGCAGGCCTCACTACCATCTTATAGAATTTTCTCTTAAGTTTGAGGGGTACATTTCTATCACATAACAAGCCCGATGCATTCCTCCACTTCAACCATCCAACTTGAATTCTGCTGATAATATCCCCATCTATTTCACCATCACTCTGAACAATAGATCCAAGATATCTAAAACGTGTACTCTTATTAATGACTTGATCGCCCAAAGTCACAATCCCCTCACTAGGTCTATTACTACTAAAATTACACTCCATATATTCCGTTTTAGATCTACTCAAGCGAAAACCTTTAGACTCTAAGGTTGACCTCCATAATTCAAGTTTACCTTCAACTCCCTCTCTAGTCTTATCAACAAGAAGAATATCATTTCTTAAAGGATTCATGTCATTATTGTTCGACAAGTTTTACGCTGGCTGTCGACTACCTAACGCAACCATCCACTTTTCTCATACAGGACTTAAAAAATATATTATTTCTCAATGGATTAAAATACAAAATATATAAGTTTTCTCTTAATTGTTGTAATTGAATTATCATAAAAATAACATACAATCTCGAAAGATTGAAATATCATTCAATTATATATTCAATCATAATAACTATGATATTTTTATTATCCTCATAATCAAATCATCCTAGAAAGGAAAATAATATCTCGAAGGATAGAAATATTATTTCACTAAGAGTTCAAATATGAGAATAAAGATATTGTCTAAGTTTAAATTTTGGTCAGCAATTTTTCAAAAGATTTTCCCTACTTTATTGAAAAGCTAAATAAAATAAGAAAATAAGGTTTATTTTAAACTGATATACTTATTCCCTATAAGGACAATTAAAGTTGAGAGTTTTTAAGAAAAATTTTTCATTAAGATTGTGATAATTAGTTTTTGATTGTTATAGATTACAAGTAAGAATTATAAAAAAATTTGAGATTTCAAGAGGGATTGATTCAAATTTGAAATATTCTTATTTTAAGGAGTTAAAGGAGAAGAAGTAGGAGATACACGATACTGAGAAGCTCAGATGCATCTTAAACTATCATATTATTGGGCTTTATAGTTTTGAAGTTGAAGTTTAGTGTTTAAGTTGACATTTTATTAAAAAATCAGGTATTATATTTCTCAATCACAAGGTTAGAAAAAATGCCCATAGGGTCAGAGCTTATGATGTAGAGAATCAACTATGAAACCTAAAAGTAAGGTGCTATAGGGTTGTAGCTCAAACATAGTCTAACTAAATGCCAGTGGGACCTATATCCTTGATTTTGTAAAAAGTTTGAGATAGCCCGACTCTTTTGGAATTACAATCTTTCTTGGAGTGAAATGCAAACGAACCAATTTCAAAACCATGATTCCGAGTGTTATGAAAATGTCAGATATGGCAGGTTTTTATTCAATTAAGAATTTGATATCGACTTCTAGTGATTCTCTACATCAATGGTCAATATTTAACTCAAGTCTTATTCCATAAATTTAATCATTTGAACTTCAAACCAAGGAGAATTTATACAAATTCCCCTAGGGCTATTTTGCATTAATTTTAAGTTATGTTCTTCAAATGACTCAAAACTTTAACCCTATGTTTATACAATTTAGGGGCGGCATTTAAGTGAAATTTGATATATTTTTGAATTATTTTGGTTAATTTTAGATTTTATGAATTTTTAAGTTAAATTTAGAACCTTAATTAGGTAAAGTGATTCACTAGGACGCCTAAATGAAGTTAAAAATCCATAAAACTCCTCTAGGAAGTCTTTGACCTTCCTAGTCACAAAAATTTGACGTCATTTAGAGCAAAATCAAATGTTTAATTAAGGTTTTATGTTTTTCTTTTTTATTCAAATTAATCCTAATTTTGATAGGGTTTTTAACGTTACAAGATTCTCTTCTCTGAGTCTGAGATGAACTCAGAGAAGGGTCAATTGTACTTTTAGGATTTTTCTTCATTCATGAGTTTTAAGAGCTAACTATGTTTGTTTTAATTTGATTATTGAAACTTTTATTTCATATTTGATTTTAAGTTTGATCAGAGTTTGATTAATGTTATACAACTCATGTGTGTATGATTTCATATTTATTAAATTTACATTTAATTTGATTTTGAGAATGAGTTTAGCATGATTATGTATTAATTGATTCTATTTAATATAATTTGATTTGAATTTGAGTGTATATGACTAAATTGAATTTACTAGGCCTTATATTTGATTTTATTTTAAGAAGGATCTTAGCAAGATTTAATTATAAAATTAAACGTTATATCTTTTGAATTGTTTAATTTTGATTTGGTCTTTATTAATTTTGTATTCTAGTTTGATCTTTAGGAATGATTTAATTTTTTATTTCATTTAAAATTCATGTTTGATTTAAGTTCATCATATTAATGGGTTCAACTTAACGTGATATATTTAATTTTATTTAATTGTAAAGAGTATATGCTATTTAAATTTCTATTTGAAAATCAAGCAAACTCCTAAGTGTCCAGGGATTTTTATTAACATATGCAAGGATGTAAACTAAGTAAAAATAATCAAATCTACTCAAGCTTCTATTTTTGATTTGGCGAATGTGCTTTCATACAATGGGGGATTGATGAGGACATCGAAGATCAACGGCTACGATCGTGTCTATTTATTTTCATGTATTTTTTTTGTTATTTCTCTTTCCTTATTTTTTTTTTAGCCGCCGGCTTTCTTCTCCCTCCTTTAGGCTTCCTACCACTTGATCGGCAATTCCTTGCCGTTAAACCTCATATCCCACCCATCCTTCCCTCCGGCCGTTCCATCTCCTCCACCCGTCCCATTTTCCCCTTTGACCCGCCGGTCAATCCAGGGAATTCCCCACCGCCGGCCACTCCAAATCAGCCATGGATTTGGACTTCTCAAATTCAATTCAGCTTTCATTACTTTCCTAATTCGTCCACTATCATTTAGGAGATTTCGGTTTCGAAATTCAAATTGAAATTTGAATTTAAATCTCTCCTTAAATGATGGAATTCAATTAGGAAACCTTTTTACACCTCATCAAATCTGAAATTAATTCAGAATTTGAATTAATGACTTTACTCAATCACATGGGCCCCACTCTCATTTCATTAAACACAAAATTAAAATAGGGCCGGCCCCTCTCTCCCTCTCCTCTCTCCACTTTGCCACCTAAGCACCATTTAAATCTTAATCATCATAACAGTTCCCCATTAATTGCCATCAATACTCCCTCTCATTTTTGAAATCTAAATTTGATTTCAATTAAATTTCCCTCCCTCACTTTTGCTGGCCCGTGATTCCAGCAAGAGTGATTGCTGCCATGTGATCCCAGAGAGCCATTTAGGATTATCCAAGGCATCCTGAAGTGCCTAGCGGCAGCCCAACCTTCCCAGGATTCCGTTAAACTGCTGCCCACAGATTTATGTACTTCCACACTTGCTGTCCAGCCCTGGAACTCAGTTTATTGCTGTCCAGACTATTTCCTGTTGCTGTTTGGAGTTTCCAGCACCTGAAACTAGCTACCCAGATTTTCAGAAGCTGTTTGGGCTGCTTGGACTGCTGTCCAGAAGTATTTCAAGTGCCGAATTGCTGTCCACTCTTCCTCAACGCATAAGCGACTACGCCGGAGCGCCGTATTTGTCGTTCCCTTGGATAACTTCTTTCTTTGGGTAAACTCTCCCTCCAATTCTCATGTCTTCTTAGCTTACTTCTTGATTGTGGTTTTATAATATTCATGAAGATAATGTTAATACTTTTCCGCTAAAACCTAGTAATTAGAAGAGTTGTGTGAGGGATCATTCATAGCCTAATCTTATTGTTAGTATTGGAATTTCTCGTTGAAACCACTCATGTACGCAAAGTAAGACTTAGTTGACTATTTAATGATCTCAACCTCTCGCATGTGTTTAGATCTAAGCTATTTTATCACCTTATCATTTCTATTTTGTCGTTTATCATCAAGACAAAGCTTATAAGTATTGTGCTCTAAAATGTAAGCGTGCAAACTTCATTAAGAAAATCATCTTCGCATGTACGTTCTACATCAGGGATCATTGGATATGAGTTTAATGATCCGAGGTTTGATTGACCTCATCGAATTTCCAAATAAGAATAATCCATTGGAAATCACCAAATTTCCACAAATTGGTGAGGAAGACAATGGGGTTGTGTTACATTCCTATTCTAAGGGTGATCTAAATGGACCTAAGGTTGATGGATCGTCATGCATTCACATCAATAGTTTTGCTAAGTTATTGAAAATCTTTTGCCTCACCAGAGCTAGTTTGATGGTTTCTGGCTATAGTGCCTTCTTTTGAATGAAACAAAAAACAAGTGAAATGAAGGTAGGATTGTTCTGGATGTCAACTCCGTTTATAGCTTGCTCCTAAGCTTGTAAGGAATCTCGTCGTTGCTCTCTCTCTTTGTTTCTAAGAGTTGAGAGAAGGATTTTCTTCGTTTTAGTTGGAGACACAAAGAAGCTTTACAATATTTAGGATAAACTGAAGACAAGAAGGAAAAAGTTCGCTCAATTTTCTACATAGGCTATTGATGTAGACACACAAGAAGAAACAAACACAATGGATAGAACTTAAAACAAACTTTATTAAAATAGAAACAGACAGCTAAGACTTGACAAACACAACAAGAAATATTAGAAGAAATAAAGGAAAATAAAAAGACGCTATCCTCAGACAACCGTCAGAGCGGGTTCCTCACATGCATCGAATAGTTGATTAAATAAAAGAAGTGCATAAGACTAGCAAACCGATGGTCCACCACTGCAAGACTGTCCCAAATGCTTCCAAATCAACCAAGACACGACACCCTAAAGTTGCTTCACTGTTGAGAAGAAGGATACAAATGGAGTGGCACTTGCGGAGAGACGAAGAGGTTAGAAGCCCGAGAAGAAAGGGTGGAAAGAGCCCGCAGGATTTCCGGAGGGGATGAGAAAAGAAGGGTGGAAAGAGCCTGCAGGATTTCCGAATAAACCTGCAGGTTAATAGCACATATGCTCACAAATATCAACTGCCATCCTTCTCATCATCATCTCATTTTTATAGGCAAAGAAGGGGAAAGCTAAGAGCCACTTTAATTAATCTTCACAAGATTCTAAGCAATATAAGTATTGAAATCTTCCCCATGTGCTTAGAAAATCATCCCAAACCTGAAATCGAAAAAGCATTCACGGGAACCAAGCCTCACGCACGGAACCGAGGAGTCACGGACTCGGGAAGAGTCCCAGGTGCGGAAAACAGCAAATGGCCGGAATACCAAGAGGTAAAGCATGGAAAAACAACACCTTTTATGCATAGAATTTAGCCATCATTAAAGAGCAAGCCACGGTTTTCCAAGAGGCAAGAAGAAAGGGGAAGGGGAAGGGACAAGGCCACTCCAAAAGTAAATCTTCTTAATGAGGTACCTTTTTGGAATAAATTAGCTACTAAACTCCAGCTTTAAGCAACTAAAAGAACAAGCTCAACGCCATGTGCTCCAAAACAGCCAACCCGAGAACCAACAGCCAACCCGTGAACCATCAGTGGCCAAGGACCAATCGAGCCAGCAAACCAAAGGTCTATCAAGCCTTATGCACAATCTACCATGATCATTGGATGCTTTCCCATCATTGGATAGCTAAAAAGGAAAAGAAAATAAAATAGAAAACACAATATACTATTGTTCAAATAAAATAAAAAGTACAGAAATTCTTGATAGCATCAGCTATAGGAAAGATCCCTAGTTTTACCCGTTTTCTATCTTGTTTTTGAAAGCCACAAGGAGCTCTCATTTTTGGAAGAAACGAAGTCGGCAACTACCTTTCTTTGATTCTGGAAGTTGAAGCAGGAAGGAGAAGCACCAGTAGAAGTTAGATTTCCCAAGTTGCTTGCTAGAGGTTGCTCGACCCTTCTTAGTTTTTCAAGGATTACGTGCTTCCATCTCCTCTCCCTCGACTCTATCTAGACGCACACGAAATGTCCCTCTCAAGCACTTCATTCTTCTCATTTCTCTGGAGAAAATCAAACTCAACAAGGAAAAACCCCCTCCACCAGTTCTCTCCCTCTGGAAGAATAAAAAAATGTCGCTCGGTTCACCCAAGTCACACAGAAAATCTCCTTCCTCTTGTTTCCGCCAGCCGAAGTAGCATTATTCTTGTCACAATAGCGTATAGTTCCCAAGATGGGCTATAGATGAATGATCGTGCCCCTCAACAACCCCAAATTGATGCATTCACACTACCCTTGATATAGTCTTTATTATGCCGGGGGATCATGGAAAAAAGGCTGACAAATATTTAGTTTCAACCATTAGATTATGGGTTTCTTAATTTGTAAATGCTCAAATAAAAAAATTGGCCTACTCGAATGAGTTGATTTGGGTTTGACTTTGATTCAATTTGGGTTAGTTAGACTCGATTCGAGTCGATTTGATTCAGTTGAAGTTGTTTCAACTTAATTAGGCTTAATTGAACTCAATTTGGCCCGAATTAATTTAATTTGACTCAAGTCAACTTAATTCTACTCGATTTGATTTGATTTGACTCGTTTCAACTAAATTGAGTTGATTCAACGCAATTTAACCAGTTTCGATGGAATTAACATCAAATCGAACAATCTAATCAATTAAATTGAGTTGAATTTGTCTTAATTAGTCAATTTTAATTGAGTCGCCTTGAGTTCAAATGCATCAATGAATGATTGTGAACCTCATTCCAAAAATGAGTTCAGCAATTAAAAAAAAAATTAGTTGAAAAGAAGCATTTAAAATTTGTCATCATAGTTAAACGTATAACAATGTAGGAAGAGTTGAGAACATCATGTTCCCTTATTTATATTATCTTGCTTCATATGTAATAAACCTTGAAGAATGGTGATTTATTTAATTTTCTATTTTGGCCTCTTTTGGCAAATGAAATTTGGAACTTTTTGCCCATGTCTTCTTCGAACACCGTCATCAGAGTCATACTGTGTATTTGGATTACCAATACCCCTAACAACAGAATTATCATGAGTAGCAAATACATATGGGTGGATTTGGATCAATGATGTTGCATGCATATGAGGTGCCAACTGTTGCCTTTGGTCTACTGAACATCCTGGGGAGGAGGCTCTGTTTTCATAACAATATTTAAAGTATATTCTAGGTTTTGAGTACAAACTATATTAGAAGAAGTTTGCAGTTAGGGTTTTCTTCATCTGAGTGCTCTCCTATTTGATGATTGCTAGTCTTATGGAAAGATGATTTCAATTTTTGAGCGATCTTTGAAGCATCCTGTGATGTTGTGACCAAAAAGTTTTGCAGAAAGAATAATATAAAGGAACACCATCAAATTTTACATTTAACCAATAATAATGGAGCCAATCCAAATCTCCTTCTTCAATGGGATAAAATGTTTATTTCATGGCGGCCTGGAGAGTTTAGCAATAATAGCATCCACTTGAAGCAATTTTACAAAAAAACAAAACCAAAAGAAAACATGGTGAATTGGCTTAAGTAGTGAATTCAGAGCTGAGAAAAATCAATCCAAACTGGATTTACAGTTGGCTCCTTGGATTAATCAAATTGAGGAGGCCATTTAAGTAAAACATCAGAAAGACATCCACATAGCATGATCTCCATGAGAAAAGTCTTGAATAATCAACTTTTAAGGTTAAAATATGTACATGATGGGAATCAAGAAGCGACAATAAGTTCATTTTAGTGATTTATGACAAACTTCAGTTGTGATGCTTTGCATTCATTTCTTTGGATTTACTTGGGGTAAGCTACACTTGATTTTGTAGGATTTGCAATTAATGCTTGCTTTAGGTTGTGCTAGAGGTGTGCTAAGGAAGAATCAAGGTTTTGATGAATATGCTAAGTGGAACTAGGGAACTAGGCCACACCTAGCCCATATGGTGCAATCTTTCAACTTGAGTTGTTTAAAATCCCATGTATTTTAGATCCAATTCTTATAGATATATTCTCAGTTCTTTGTTCAATTTTCTTCATCGTAGTCAGGTCTCATAGATTAATCTATGTTAAATTAAGTTTGAAGATATTTGTTTGATTTAGTTAGTAAAAGCCACTAATAATGCACTGGCCAATAGACTAGCATCTGTTCTCGTTTTATCAAGCTAATGAAAGGATATATATATATATATATATATATATATATATATATATATATATATATATAACCAGAATTTAAAAACTGATTCAACCCTGCCCACTATTTCAGCTCTGGTCAGGTTAGGGTGAAATTTGGTTTAAGGTTGATTCCAATTTTTTGAACAGCTTAGAGTCCCAATTTTATTTCAGCAAAGAATGAAGCTAACCTGGAAGGTTTGCAGTCCTAGGCAAGGAAGCTAGTTCCTTTTTTGCACCTGCTCTGAGAAATTCTGGATCTTGTATACAAATTGTTTAGGATTAAAATTAATCAACATAATAGACTGGACTGATTACATATCTTCTGCACACCTATCTTTATATATTCCCACCAATGCGGGGTCTAAGAAACAACGTTATTGATTATATTGACTATATAGATGTATCCTTAAACTCTACATTGGTGGGAGCTTACGTTATAAGCCTCAACGTGCTCTGAAAGCTGTTCAAGCTCAATTCTTTCCTTGAAAGACTTTTCTATTACTCAAGCTGTCAAAATAGGAGTTAACTGGGCTAGTTTGTCTTAATTGATGATTGGGTTTGCTTTGTCTGCCCAGCATAATTATTGTTTGGACTTGTCATCTTAGAGAGGTAAATTTGTGGTTGCCATTAGCCTTATCATGATTATTTGGCTTCGGTTTTATGAATCCTCAGTTATCATTTATTTTTGCTAAGTATTGCCTGATGTGTTAAATTTGTTCTTCACAAATTATTTTCAATAATTTATATGCATGTAACCTTAGGTCCACCCCTTTTCCCTCATAGTCTTTAGACATTAATTTTATCTACTTAACTAATGAGTATAAATTTTCCCTTTGTTATTCATCTCAAAAACCCTAAAGATGTTAAACCTGGAGATAAATTTTGTACTTGATCCATATCCATAGTGCGTTTAGGTGTCTGCCAAGATGCATTATTCCTTGGTGGTTGCATCTGAGAGTGAATTTTTTTCCATTTGTTAAACCTTCTTAATTAAGACTTCATTTGAGATAGTTTAGGCCACTGCTTTTTTGCTGCTTTTAATAAATTTTTATATTTGAAAGCTGCTTTTGAAAACAGTAATAAAACTGTCTCAAATGAAGCCTAAATGATTATTGGTTTTGAAAAGTGGTTTGTCATGTTAATTTTGTCAATGTTACCGGGTCATAACTGAATTTGCAATATTTTGTGGCTAATTTTGATAGTATTCGGTTTTCAATTTTTGTTTCTTTTGTTTGGTGACCTTTAATGGGTTATCTAACATGTCTAATATGCCATTTGGAGTTTGTACTCAAAGAAGTTGATGCAGGGAAAGAAAAGAAGGGGGGGGGGGGGGGGGGGGGGGGTGGTGCGCAATTGATGTGCTTTAGTTTTGGGATGAGTTGGTTCCTTGTTTGGACTTGGTTGCCTCAGTTTTGCTGTCCATTTTGGCAAGCTGCTATGTATTTCTACTTAAATTAGCTCATTATTATTTAATTAATGCATATCCAAGTTCATGCCCCCTTTCCCTCTCTTTGCTGGCCTTTCAGTTCCTCCGTCTGGCTCTTGTCCCGTGGCTGGTTCCTCTCCTCGTGGCTGCCTGTTCCGGTTCCCTGTTGGCGCCCGTTCCTATCCCCCTTGTAGCCCCTTCGGGTGCTACTCCTGGACTGCCTGCTGGCCTTCTGTTTCCCCTTCCTGAGTGGTTCATCTGGAGGTACTTTGGGTTGTTTAGCTTCCTTTTTTAACTATAAATATGTGGTGTTTTGAAAAATACAAGAAGAGATTATGTGATAATTTTTGGAGCCAAAAACCTGCGGGTTTCTTCTTGGAAAAGCATGCGAGCTTGTTCCACTTCTCTTCTCCTCTCTACGACTTCGTCTCGGGCTTCTTATCTCCTTCTCTCCTCAAGTGACCACCCCATTTGTATCTTTCTACTCGACGAATGAAAGCAACTTTAGTTGTTTGATGTTTGCTTTTTATGTTCTAAGCTTGTATGCATCGTCCTTCTTATATGAAAGTTGAATTGTATTTTGTTTAAGTGTTGTATTTTTTCTATTTTCTTATTTTATAAGGATGTCCTAGTTTGTGTGAATTTTGCGATCTTTTTGATTACATCAATTTGGTATCAGAGCTTTAGGTTTTTAGTCTTCTTTTCTATTTAAAAAAATTAAGAAAAAAAAGAGGATGATATGGAGTAATTTTTGGAGTTAAAACCTGCGGGTTTCTTCTTGGGAAAGCTTGCGAGCTTGTTCCATTTCCCTTCTCCACTCTACGATTTCGTCTCGGGCTTCTTATTTACTTCTTCTATCCGCAAGTGACCACCCCATTTGTATCTTTCGTTTCAAGCAAAGAAAAGCAGTTTTAGGTGTTGTTTTTATGTTCTATCATAAGTTTAAGTTGTGTCATGTTATGTTTTAAAGCTTAAGTGTGTTTGTGTCTTAATTATTGTGTTATTTTGTTATGTTTAAAAGGAAGACCTAATTTGTATGTTTTTTACAATTTTTTAATTGCATCAGAAGTATTCTTAGTTTGAATGGTCCAACTTTTCATTAGATAATTATATGACATGATATTGTGTATGCTTCTACAGCAGAAAAGATGCATGTCTTCCTTTTTATTTTTCAAAATTTAAAAAATGCTAACTTTAAATCTTGAATTTGGAGCTCTTATGTGTTTATCAATTGATATATTAATCATATTACTTTGCAATTGTCAAGGTTTTGGGTTGCAGTGAGATTTCAGCATTTTCAATTTCTTCGGAAGGTCGGAAGAGTGGCTGCCAGGGAAGAATTTGCTATTGAATCATGGTTGGTTGCATGGGCATGCCAATCTGATTGTCAGGAAAATCTTTTAAATTCTATATTGTCCACTGAACCATCTTGGTTAGAAATGCGCAATTTGGGCCTGGGATATTGGCTTACAAATGCATCCCAACTACGGGCAAGAGTAAGGATGGGCTTGTCTTGGTCAGCCCTACGTTTTTAAGGTTATTGTATGATTTCATCTTGTTCCGCTAAAGTTCTTTTAAAAAATTTTCTGACTGGATTTTGATAAAATGCTTAAGATAAAAATCTTTTTATTATCTCTCCTTATTTTTGATGTATTATGTTGAAAATCGTTTTTTCTTACTTTTAAATTAACTTGTTATCACGTTTGGAAATGGTATGCTTTAGGATAAGTTATTACGTTGGTGTTCATTGATTATTTCATGGTCTTAAGTAGTTCTAGGTCTTGAAATAATGCGTAGCATCTCAATGCCAGTTTACAATGGTTTGTTATCTATGCTTGCAGGTCATTAGCACAATAATGTTTTTTTATCTTTTTTGTATATTTTGGGCGGTGAGGCTTTGTCAATTTTTCAATAACCATTGACATCTTGCCTTCGACATCCACCATGTTTGAATTTTGCAATGGTATAGTGTGAACTGTGGACCTTGTTTTTGGCATGAATTAGATGCTTAAAGCTTAATCATGAGTAGCTTAAAGAAGAATGTTTAGCTGTTTTGCTTAGGATTTTGACTAAATGTAAGGTATCTAGCTCCTTAGAAATGGCATGCTTCCATCTAGAAGTAGTTGTCTAAGGGGAAAATTTTTAAATCATGTAAACTCTTCTTGCAGTTAGTTTTGGACTTTCATCAAGCTTTTCATTTGTCCGGTGGCACACCGGTGTCCTATTCCCTTTTTACATGATGGATTTTGGCCATTTTAGGGCAGTGAAAATAAGCTAGATTATTTCTCTCTGCTGAGAGCTTCATTACTGCTAAATTGAATTATATCAACTTCCATGAGTAAATCTCATGGTTATTGTTTTGATTATGGGAGTCAAAAGACTGGAGAATGCAATCTCCTTTGTACAAAATCCTGATTATAGTGTAGTTGGACATCAATCAGCATGTTTTGTGTTTTGAAATTGATTCCCATGGAAAACATACGTCATATATAAGATTAACTTGCATGAATCTTCCATTTAGAAGGGATTTTATTTTTCTTTTATTGCAATCTTTTCCTTAGATTCTAAAAACAATTGTGAACTTCATGTTTTTGTCCCTTTTTCCCTTCCTCTACAACTCTATAAATGTCGTAGACTCTCCTCAAGATTTCTCATATATCTTAACAAAATATGTGAACTACTTATGTATATACCTATGTAAAGTGGAACTTTGCTTTTTAACTGCTCCTCTATTTCTTTAAGGATTCCAATTCATGTGAGCGTGATTTGGAAAAGGTTTACCATTTATCTTGTATGATTGTAATTCTCATGTGCTAAATTGGAAGAGATTTTCTTCAATTAAATTAGTTTTTTTAAAAAAACTTTTATTCTTTAATTGTCTATTGATGGTGGAAATTCTTTTATAGGAAACTATACTAACGTGTACATCTTTGCTTCTCTCAACGAACCATAGCGACACTTGTTTCCAATCAATATTTTTCTTACATGAGTATGCGTGGTATCTTCTCTTGTTTTCCACCATCATCTTTATCGTTCACTCGTCTTTATGTGCATTCTTCGTATGTTCATACCCACGTGTGTATTGCTCACCCTTGCATTCGACTTAGACATCGCTCGTGGCATGCTTTCTTTTGTCGAAGCCTCATGTCATTGACGTTTTTCTCTTCTTGTGCTCATGATTGAGTAGGATATTCGTTGTCAGTCTCTCACGCACATTTTCTAACTACTTTTCCGCCTTGCAGAATTTTGTTTTTCCTCTAGTGATCGATTTAATGCTCGATCACCATCTTTGACTTTGCATGGTTCTATAGCTGATATTTTACCTTTCTCCAACATTAGTTGCTCCTTAGGTTTTGGATGAACCTTCAATTAAGTTGCTACCTCTTATACTGGTGGCTCCTTGCTTCATAGAGGCTCTTCCTACTTCCTCTCTTTTGAAATGTAAGCCTCTAGTTGCCCACCCTCCTCATTCTTTTACAAATGTTGTTGGTGAGCTGAATGATCAAGGGTTTCTTTTACTTCAAATAATCATTTTTTTTTATTCTACTACCAATATCTAATATCACCGCCTCATAAGCATCTATCCACTTAGGGGTGTCAGTATATGACATGACTCGAAAACCCAACTCGAAAATTCTTGGTTCGGGTCGACCTGTTTGATAAATGGGTCGGGTTCGGGTTAACTCGAGAACATGAAAACAACCCATTTGACCCGAAATCGTGCTCTCCCTTGTGCCTTGCCCCCTCGCCTCGTGTCCTCGCCCTCTTGCAGCTAGCCCTCATCTCTCGCTTACTTGCCCTCTTGCTCGACGCTCGTTGCGCTCGTGGGTTAGTGAGTCAGGTCAGGTTAACTCGGGTCGGGTCTGATCCATATTTGGATTTCTGATCCATTTGTCTAATTGGATCGGGTTCAGATCGGATCAATTGAAGGCTGATCAGTTTTGGGTTGGACTCGAACCTGACCCAGAAATTCATTTTAACACCCCCATATCCACTTATCACGAAAAATTTGCTCCCATCTTTATGGAAAAGGAGATTTAAGAGCTTGCTAGATCTCTCTTTTTATACATTGTTGGCCAGTACAACCTGAAGATTACATACAAAATCTTGTTTGATTTACATTTACTTTAACGATGTTCCTTCAGGCTCATTGACCCTCATCATGTTATTATTAGACCATCTTCAAAAGTAGACTACACCAACCTTTTCTGTCAACTATCCTACTATATTTTAGTGGTTTCCTCATTTTGATTCTTCGGAGGAATCACTTGTCACTCCAGTCTAGATTATATTTTCTTGACTTTATTTACTTTATTTCATCCATTCTACTTTTTATTCACCGTGTTTTATATTTTGCAATGACAAATCATTGAAAGTGGATAATGCTATTGCTTGTATTTCAAGGCCTTTTGTGACTAGTCCTAGTTGAGCTAAATCTTACTTATTAGTTAGAAAGGAGGTGTGGATTGACTCCTTGATTTGTAGATATTAGTAGCGGGGATTTGATGGAATCTCAACATATTTTTCATCTTGCAAAATTTTTGGGTAGATTTTCTTTGAATATTTAATAATTATCTAAAAATATAAAAATCCAATTAAGATGCACGATCAAATTATTAGATTCAACCTCCATCATTTTGGTGGCAACTTCACTATTAGATCAGGTCTTAAATTAGAAGTTATAACCAATCTTAGATTTTTGTTTAGAGCTAGAGGCTCTTGTGCCTATATTTGTCTGACCTATGGTGATGGTTACATTTACACTTACAAACATCACCCGTGATCCTACTCCACTTATTAGTATAACACCTAATCTCCATCCAAATTATTAACACAACCACGATGGGCTGCTCTTCAAACTTATATTTTACATGAGAGCGCTTAGAGATTAACTCTTTGGTGGATAGGATGTTTCAAATATTTTTTGCTATACGAGACACGAGTTGGAAGAAAATCTATATTTTCAATAGGTTTGAAGCAAGAAGATTCAGTAATTTAATAGGTTTTGTGTTCCTAGGGATTTTGTATCATAGACTTTCATGTTATTTGTATATTGGCTTGTGTACTTCCTTTTTTCTTGGGAAATTCTTCAAAATAGCTCTTGATGTAGCACATCATTTTCTCTTTATATTTTTTCACTTCTTTAAAAAAAAATCCTTTTGTTGGTAATGATTTTTCTCTATTTCTTTTGGGTTTCCATGTTGACATTTCAGGTTGAAATATCTTATTGTTATTTCTACCTTTAAATTTTACAAAGACACTCCTACTATCGTTGCTAATAATCGAGCAGTTCTCTAATACTTATTTTTCCTTCGTTTATTATTGCTACAGATGGAGAAGCTGGCTAGACTGCAGTATCTCAAACGGAAGAATCCGAAGGACTGTGCACTTTTATACTTAGCATTGAATAGGCTTCATGTTTTGGCTGGTCTTTTCAGGATCAGCAAAGATGAGAAAGACAAAATTTTATTTGGATTCCTCTCAAGAAACTTTCAGGTACCATACGCAGAATGACATTTAATAGTGCATAAGTTACGCATCTTCTTTTTTGTGCTGGCGTTGATGCCTCACCGAGTGATTCAGTTTAAAAGGAAATTGCTTCAGCTTAGGCACTCGATGCCTTCCTTATACGAGCTCATTTCGTTCATAAGTGTTTTGTTTATATTTCAATCGTTTTTAACTTCTTATTTGTTGAACATATGGCCTGCAATATATGTTAAGAGATGTAAACCTATCATTTTATTCATCCTTTATCTTTTATCTTCAATATGTCAATCCTTTCTGCTTCATTGTTCTTTGGAGCTATGTTTGCAATCTAAATTCTGTGATATTCTCTCTAATTTTCTCTGCATGTTAATATTGCACGTTTTTTGAATTATACTGTGTGCCAAGGGTCTTATTCTTGTTTCCTTTGATTTTCTACTTATTATTCTTGGCCATGGTTTGGATAATGCACCGATAGTTTCTCATTTGCAATTTTATACCGTTCTATTATTCTATCGCTATCATACCAGTATCATTTTTGTTATTAGTTGTTCCTTTTTTATAAATATTTATGTTATCATCAATTTTGTATACTAAAACTAAATTATTTCTATTTAATTGTGGACTCCTATAAATATTTTTCTGAATGCTTATTCTTACATATTCTGATACTTGGCGAGCTTTTTTAACTATTTATTTAATGGCCCTTGCATTTTGCGTTGAATATGTTGTAGATGCCAGTTTTTGAAGTTATGAAAGCGTAAATAGGATTGTCCTTTTTATCATTTAATGGAAATTGGCACCTTATTTTTAAAAGGTGGTGCCTTCCTCTCCCTTAAGCAATCTTGGCCCTTTGGCCCATTCATGGCATCTTTGAGCTTGATGAGTATGATCTATATAATTCGGATTTAGAGTCTCGTTACAGGGAAGATCTTGGAACAAGGGTTAATGCTTTTGTATGTATTCATATGGGTTAGAATGGAGTGGGGCAACTTTTTCAGATGAGATCTATTTAATTAGTAATACATTTTAATGGAGAAATATGCCAAAATGGTCCCTTGACTATTTGTATGGGATCATTTGAGTCCTAGATTATTAATGCGTTCACCTTGACTCTGGAAATGTGATCCAAAATAGTCTTTTTGTTGGATAGTTTGGTTCAAACTGAGGAGCTGAGGGACTATTTTAGATCAGGTTTGAATGGTTGAGGGACTAAATTGGTTTCATTAGATAGTTTGGGACTAAAATGACTACCCATAAATAGTTCAGTTACCATTTTGACTTATTTTCCTCTATTTTAATTGAAGTTCTGTGTTGATTTGTGTGTTATAATTCATCTAAAATTGAAGCAATTAACAACATTTATTCTCAAAGTGGTTTCCTTTTTGCAATGAAAATCATTCCAATAAAAAACCTTAATTCTTGTACAAATCTCATAAGATGGATTTCTAGAATACTAATATTGGCATGCTTTTGGTTAAGTTTTCACATTTGAGATTGACTTTTTGAATATTGTTGTGGAATTCTTGTGCTCTTTTAAAATCCAAACAGATCGATCTTCTTGCGATCAATCATATTCTTAGAATTTTAATTTGGCTCATTATCTCCATTTTGTTTGCTATTAATAAGTAATGTTCTTTTTTTGGGTGGTGCTTATAGTAATTCAAGTTCCCATTTGAAGACAAACCTATTAGTTGGTAATGAAATATGAGATTCTTCTTAATCTTTGTTATTATTTTCTCAATGGGCTTTGAAATTGCTTGTTGTTTCTTAATTTAGGTTAGGCCGCTTTAGGTTGAATCGGCACTTCCAGGGTCGGTTCTCAGCTACAGGAGACCGTCCTTTAGGGGGAAAATTGCTGCCCATGCCTAGTGGGCCCACTAGGCAATCTAATAGGGAAAGAAGTAAGGGGCAGCTAGGAAAGGGAGGGAAAATTTGACTTCGGGATTTGAAATTATGGAGGTTTTTATTAAATAGGAGTTGTCTAGGGTTAGGGTTATGCTTATTATTATATTCTCTTGGAGTTCTCTTGGGTGTTTTTGGCTCTAGATTCATCGTCTAGAGATTGCGAGAGAACGATCCTCCTCTCGAATTGAGGATCAATTGTATCTTTGTTTGTTCTTGCTTTTGGTTTGATTCCTATAATACAATATACTGTTTTGTATTGTTTTCATTGAAGATATTGAGATTTTCTCACTGTTTTTATCAATCTTATTAGGGTTTACTTGAAAAATTCAAGTATTTTCTATCAAATTGGTATCAGAGCAAGTCTTGGGACCATCGGGGGACTAATTTTTTTGAAATTCCAGCAACAAAATTTCATCTAGAGGAAGGAACCCTTGTTGATTTTTGGATAAAAATTTAGAAATTTTGATGGCGGCTAAGGAGGTAGATGTGTTGGAAGAGCGTTTTGAAGGAGAGATGAGCCAAATTAAAGCCACGGTGGAGGATCAAATTTCATCCGTAGAAGACAAGGTTTCATTCGTGGAAGACAGTTTCCGATCTTCATTTGATGGTGAAGAAGTTATTGGAAAATCAAATCCAAATAGTAGCATCAGAGGCAAAGGGACCAATGGGAAGAACTACGAATTTTGATTTTCTTAAGAGGGAACACGATGTAGAAATCATTGAGGAGAAAGGGGGAAGGTCTGGAGAGACGTGAAAATAGGGAACAAGAAGTAAAGGGTGCCTGGTTGGGAGAGAAATTATGGTAGGAGGGGTGCTGATTTTGGAGAGAGGGAAGAAAGTGAAGAGGGGTTTGAAGATGAATATGTAAGGGAAGATCAGGAGACGTGGGGAGAGCAAAGCACTTACAAGAGGGGAAAGTATGGAGGAATACGGGAAACGGGGGAGAGCCAAATGTGAGGAAGCTGAAGATGCCAATTTTTAAAGGGGGAGAACGCTTATGGATGGATCTACAAGGCAGAGAGGTACTTTGCCTTCAATGAGTTGACGGATGAGGAGAAGCTGATAGCAACATGCCTATATTTGGAGGGGAAGGCATTGTCGTGGTTCCAGTGGAGGGATCAAAGGAGACCTATACAGAGCTGTAGAGCATTCAAGGACTATTTATTAGAACATTTCTAAACCAACGGGAGAGGGGACTTCTATGAGCAGTTTTTTGCACTGGTGCAAGAGGGATTGGTGGCAAACTCTGTAGCACGGATACTCCTATTTATGAGCCATGCTATATCAAACACGTGTCGGATACGGATACGCCTTCGATACGGCACGGATACGACTTTGCTGTGTCCAATTAAAATATTATTTAAATTTGATTGGACACACGTATCAGATATGCGTGTCCTATGAAAAAAATAAAAGAAGATACCGAAACTCGGTACCTCTTGGTACTCAATACAACTCGGTACTGCTCAATACCGCTCGGTATCGAAACTTGGTACTTGGTACGCCTTAGTACTCAGTACTGCTCGGTACAGCTCGATACTGCTCAATTTTGCTCGGTACCGCTCAGTACCTCTCTGCAATGCTCGGTACCATGCTCAGTATTAATGCTTGATAATGCTCGGTACCGAGGGTTACCGAATGGTACCAAGCGATACTGAGAAGCTAGAGAAAGCTTTAGAACAACTCTTACGATAAAATTTGTTCTAGGGCGCTGCCCCTCGAACCCCGCCAGGGGGCAGCGCCCCCTTGGACCCTCGGCTTATTTGCAACATATCTACACTTTTACTTTAAAAAAATTATGTTTCAAATTCATGTGGTTTATTTTGTGTCGATCCTTCATAGGATAATGAGCTCTAGTGACGTAGGAACTGGGTCTGATGATGGGCTATCAGAGACCAATTCAATTTTTTTTTCATTTCAAATATTACGCTTTGATTACTTTCTTAATTTTTATGTATGATTTATATATTATAATGCCGTATCAGCGCCGTATCCATATCTGGTACTTTAAAGAATTGACGTGTCCCATATCTATATCGTGTCGTATCCGTGTCCCCGTATCTATATCGGTGCAACATAGGTGTCAAACTATCATGAGGGGAAACTTCATGAAGGGGCTCAAGACAGAGATCAGAGCGACATTGAAAGTTATGATGCCTCGTGTCTTGGGAGAGGCCATGAAGTTGGGATGACCATTGAAAGAAAGCTTTTCAAAAATTGAAAACCGGTTTGATGGATATACTTGTATTGATAATTCCCTTAGGTTACGAGAATATTTCAAATATATAGTGACACATTATTAAGAAGATTGAGCTGTATTTTAATGCGACTTGGAAGAGTAATTGCTTATGCTTTTAGACAACTATATAATTATGAAAGGAATTAGCTTAAGCATGACTAGAATTAGCAATAGTTGTATTTGCACTAATGATGTGGAGACATTATTTGTATGGAGTTATGTGCGAAATATTTTTGGATCATCAAATTTCGAAATATATTTTCACCCAAAAGGAGTTCAATTTATGATAAACAAGGTGGTCAAAATTAATCAAAGATTATAATATGGACATGCAATGTCATCTATTAAAAAATAAATGTTATTGCTTATGCTTTAAGCAGATAAATGTAAAGCAATGCAAACTATTAAATTACTCAATTGAAGCAGTTAATAAAAAAAAATTATCAATTGGGTTTGTTCATAGTCAATTATGCTGTTAAAATTTGTGTTATGTTGAACTTTATGATAATATAGTCTACTTTGAAAAATAGAATGCATGATGCATTATTGTGGGATATTAATTTTTTGAAAATTCTTAATATGGTGAAAACAGGTCATAGAGAGGACTATGAGATTAATGGGAATGAATTATTGAGGTGCAGAGGTAGGATTTGTTCTCTAAATGTTGGTGATTTAAGAAAAGAAATTATCCAAGTAGCACATCACTTAAGACTATTCTATTCATCCAGGGAGTATCAAGATGTATATCTAGAACTTAAAACTATTATTTTGGGTTATTCAAGCCTGATGCAAGTGAAATGAGCGGGAAAACTATTACGAGCGTGGCAACTAGGAGTACTACCGCATGTGCTGCAAGCATTATAAGATCCATGTGCTATAAGAATTACTAGTGAATTTAAGAAGTTTCCTCTCTTTTTTTTCTAATAGTGAACAGGCAAATGATGTATGGCAACATCAACAAAAGATTCATCGTCATCACCATCCAACATGCATCCTATTTATATCAGAAGTACTAATGTTATTATGTAAATGATGTAATATTCTTATTTAGAGGTCTTCTTTCAACCAAAAAATGACTCGTCTCTTATAAAGATTCCTTTTGATTTTTTTTTTTTATAAATTTGCTCTTTGATTACTTTTCTATTTTATTGCTCTTTGATTACTTTTCTATTGACTGTGGGTCTGTGCTGGATGGGTAAGGGGGATGAAGTGGCTAGGCTTAGTTGCAATTACCTTCCAAGAAATTTTGCTATCATACCAACATTGACGGAATATGATTATCTGATACCAAATTGATGGAGATTCTTTTATCATGGTCTTTTTTTTTCTTTCTTCTCTCATAAATAAGCTTTGAAATTGCTTTTTTTTGCCCACTTGGGTTCAGTTTTAATGGAGAAAGTGTTGAATTAGGCTTTTAAGGAGAAGATACTAGAGAAAAAAACTATTTAGTTTCAACCAAGAAGAGGAAATTTGAGACAATACTCTTTGTTTTGGTTTGTGTTGGGAATCAGGCCTTACACATGGGGAGATAAAGCTAGTAATTTTAGGGAGGGGGAAAGAGGAGAGGTAATAGGAGGAATAGCTTTCAATTTAATTTATAATAAATTAATTATTGTAATCCACTCACATTCCTTTCTAAAGAAATAAGGGCACATAGATAGTTCAATCAGATTCAAATTTAAATTTTGATAAATCTTGATGAAGTGATGAATCCTATCATCTCTTGTGCCTCTTCCTGAATAATAATCAGGTGTATCTTTCCTGGTTTTTTGAGTACAAATGTCTGCATCTAACTGATAATGTTCGTCTACTTGTTTTCTCAATACAGGAGGAGAAAAACAAAGCGGCAGCTTTGAAGAATGCCTATGTTTTAATGGGAAGGCATGAGTTGGAGCTTGCAGTTGCGTTTTTTCTTTTGGGTGGAGATCCTTCGTCCGCTGTCACTGTATGTGCCAAGAACCTAGGGGATGAACAGCTTGCTCTTGTAATTTGTCGACTTCTTGAGGGACATGGAGGACCATTAGAGAAGCAACTGATATCAAGTATTCTTCTTCCAAATGCTATTGATAAAAAAGATTACTGGTTATCCAGCGTTTTTGAAGTAAGTATTATGAATATTTTTACTTTTTTATCTTGAATTTGTCTTTTTGTCCACCTAGTGAGTGCAATTTTATTCATGCAGTGGAGCTCAGGGAACTACTCTGAGTCTGTGAAAAGGTTATTTGAGCCTTCAGTGCACTGTTCAAATGGTGTGGCCGCTAGAAAATGCTTTCATGTTTCATTTGCAGATCCTCATATTGGTCGCTACTGTTTAATTCTGGCTTCAAAACCTTGTTTAAAAAATGCAATTGGTGATTATCTTGCTTCAGTGCTGTCAAAATTTTCTACAGTGATGGATAGTTATTCCTTGAAAAGATTTGGTCTCCCTGTAAGTACATTTCAATTTAACTTTATTTTATTTGTTGCAATCGTTCATTGACTTTCCTTACGTCTGTCCTCTCTTCTGTCCCTCCTTCCTCACTTTCTCACACAATTTTGATTCTTTGGATTGTCCTATGTTCTTGAGGCATGATTGTTTTCTGAATTCAATATTATCCCAAGTTGCTCTGCATATTTTCCTACTTTTATATGCATTGCTATATTTCCCAGAAAACCGATGTGCTTCTGATAAAAAAATATGTATTGAAAACAAAAGTGCAATGCTCATGCTTTTTACTTACTACTGCAATATTGACTTCCAACTTAAGTTTTCTTAGGAAATGTTTGTCAGACTGAATTAGTAAGAGTTTAGGTTTTATTTTCTAGTGTCTTGATGATAATATACCGGCAGGGTTTAATTCTTTTAATGTCGAGTTTCTGTATTATGAATATCTTAATCAGTCTATTTGGCTTGAACATAGCACCAACCTAGATTACCTTCCTACATATTGGCATCTTGTTATCTATATTTAGTGAGTTGTCTGATTCATCTATCATGAATCATTTGCTTGTTGAAATTCATCAAAGTATATCTATAGGCAATGAAAGCTACAAATCACTATATGATTTGAATCATTGTCATCAAGAGTTCAAAGAGGGAGACATGGTGACTAGTTTTGTTTGGAGATGTTCATCATGGAACTCATAAGAAACAGGATCTTAGAAGAACATGGTTGTATTGGATCTTCAAATGGATGCAAGTATTTGTTCCTTAATTAACATTGAAGATTCAATGCGATGATGACCACTTAACTATATTCTTGAGTCCTTTTGCTCTGCTATTGTCAAAAAAGAGTTAGACCAGCATTAGGTTCATTTTCAGTTCCACAAGAATCACAAATGAGAAAGTAGAAGCTGCAAAATTCTCTTTGTAGGCGTACTTATTGTCCACTCCATCTCTCAACGTCTAGTGGTCATGAAGAAATTTGTTACATGGTATGTCTTTCCACTCCTTCCACGTGATTCCTACCCGCTCTCGAACCCATCATCCCATCGCCTCTCATGTCGGGCCACTATCCTCCACTCTGGTCCCGTGTACCCGAGCGACCAACCTCAACGTGCGATCTAAATCCATGTGTGATCAGCCAGTGTGACTAAGTCTCCCAAGCAATTAACCTACTCCATCACCTCCTTCCTATGTCTTCCACGTCAATTACGTAAATGCCTGTATGTATATCTCTCGATCTACCTCAAATGCATGTCACTCCAAATGAAACAATGCCTAGTTTTTTCATTTGATCTAGTTTGAGGCAGCAATTCAAACTGCTTGTTGAGCACACACGATCACTCCAACCAACTAAATTGGGCTAAATAACTAAAATAAGATTGCTTTATAATTAAATAATTTCTTTTGGCAATAAAGCAATAGGTGTCTTCAGTTTCAAGTCCTTACGCTGTTGATCTTTGATCCGGGTAGGATGATTTCTATTTTGAAGACCCGCGCCATCATTATTTGAGATGGGCTGATGATTTTTAATTCGAAGACCCCACATCGTAGATCTTTGATCCTTGCGGGTAGAAATCACGACAAGTGCCGTCCTGACCTTCTCTCGTGGGGAGGTGCTGCTGGGATGCTACCGAATTCCTTTTTGGAGCTATTATAGAGTAATATTAAGCAATATTAATTAATTAAAACATAAACTTAAATTTTCTAATTAAACTAATTAAAACTTTATTCATTTAACATTAAAACTTTAATCATAAAATAAAAATCTAAACTTTCATAATTAAAATGAAATTAAATTAATAATTTAATTAATCAACTTAAAATCCAATTAATTATTTAGTCAATTTAAAATTTCATTTAATTAACTAAATAATTTTAAATTAATTAAAATATATTTAATTGGATAATTCATTAATTATTTTATAAGAAAAATGTAATTAAACAAATTAAAATCCATTTAATTTAATAATTGATTAATCAATTTAAAATAAAATCTAAATTAATTGAACAATTATTCAATCAATTTAAAATGAAATTAAATTTTAAGTAATTAAGCAAATAATTAAAATTTCTTAAAACTTAATTAATTAAGTTAAATTAAAATGCAAGTAAATGATAAAACAAACAATATTTACACTAATTAAACCTAAAACAAACTCACACCAATTAAACCAAACTCCTAAAAACTATAACTCTCAAAATCAAAACCTAAAATACTAATAAACTCTCAAACATAACTCTCCAAACTCTCCAAAATCCCGACTCCTGTGCATGCTCCAAAGCAGCACAAACTCCTGCAAATAAACATAAAAAACCAGTAATGTAAACCGAAACTGTAGTGCAACAAAAGAACAAGTACTGTAAACTATAGTGCTAAAAGACAAAGTACTATAAAAAACTGTAACTAAAAGCAGTATTGAAATGAGAAAGAAAAAAACTACTGAAACTAAAAAACACTGGTGTAGCGGTTGTAAAGAACTGTAAATTAAGTCACTATTGTCCAAGTTACCCAAACAATCAGGCAACTCGTAAGTAGAGCCGTAAGACCTATCCAAAATTGAAACAACCGAGCCACTTAGCTTATCCTGGGCTACTTTTAATGAAACCAATAAGACCCACCTTTTAAATCTGAGGTTACTTTCAATGAAAACAGTAAGACCCACTTTTTAAAACGGGCTACTTTCAATGAAAACAGTAAGACCCACTTTTTAAAATAGGCTACTTTCAATAAAAGTAGTAAGATCCACTTTTTAAATCTTGGGCTATTTTCAATGAAAATAGTAAGACCCACTTTATAAATGTTGGGCTACTTTTAATGAATATAGTAAGATCCACTTCTAAAATAATCAGGCTACTTTCAATAGAAGTCATAAGTCTCAAACCAATTCAATTAATCGAATAACTTCTAAATGAAGTCATAAAACTCAAACTAAATCAACTACTGGGTATTCTAATAGATGTAAACCCCAAACCACTTTTTTAAAACTACAACTCATTTCTAACCACCTCAGTCTATTCGAGATCTCATAGAGTTGTCAACCCATGATTGCTAATCAGATTTCCTAGACACTACGATCAATGATCACCAGTGTTGGTAATCTGAAATCTATTTTCTGGACGACGAAACCATGGTATCTTGATTGGGTGTACTTTCATCTCCCATAAATGAGACTAAAACACCTAAAATTGCTCATCCTTATTTGAGAATTATCTCTTTCACATTCAGAGGGATAATTAACTATTAGGGCTTGCGTTCATAGGAAGTAAGAACACATATCTAACTAAACCCTGATACTACCCTCAGAGGAAATCTGGTTAACTACAATCTGCCTTAGGGAGAATGAAATAGTAAGTCTACAAAGTAGGATTCATTCCAAAATACCATTTTTCTTGAGCAAAAACATATTTTGACTCTTGGGACTTTATCTAATCTTATATGTATATGATTAGGCCTTAAACAATTGTTGAGTTATGGACCCTATCAACTCCACCCTCGTATGTTGATAATAAAGTCAAAAGGTTGTGACTTATGACAACTAGTTATCCTACGAGTTCACTGTAAGTTTTCTTTTTTATACTTTGATTTTCGTCCATTTTTATTTGAGTATTTAGAACCTAGGATGCCGTGTACTTTTAATTTTGTTGAACTAGGAGCTTAATTATATTTCAATTTTTTCTAAATTTCTTCTAAGTCATACATTTTATTGTAAATTTCCGGTAGCACCTCAGTGTCTTCCCCGCGTAGGGGGTTGCATCGGGGTACTAAGCCTTCCCGCATGCCAAGAAAGGCAATCACGGTATGTGCCAAGTGATACCGTGATCGAAATTTCATTACCCATCTTCCAAGAAAGGCAGTTATGGGTCTTCAAGTTCCTGTTTATAATGCACAAAATTTCCTTGCCTGCCAAAAAAGGTTGTCACAGGTACTTGGTTTTTTTTTTTCATGTATGGTAGATTCCCTACCTGTTAAGAAAAAACAGTCATGGGTACTTAATAATTTTCATGCAAATAAATTTCCCCGCTTGCTGAGAAAAGCTGTAATGGTTACTTATATTATACATAAGAATTTCCTTGCTTGCTAAGAAAATCGGTCACGGGTAGGGTTTTGGTGGGGAAGGGTATAGGAAGGTTGTATGGAGAGAGATGTGGTGTTAGAGAGAGGAAATTCCTCTCTCTCTCTCTCTCTCTCTCTCTCCAATTTTAGAGAGAGAAAGAGAGGGGAATTTATTTATCTTAGAAGAGGGCAAGGAGGGAATGAGGGTTAAAGGAGATGTTTTGGATGGAGAGAGAGGTGTTTAGGATGGGGGGCTCGGTCGTCACGTCGGCGTCGTTATTCATGCACATCTTTTCCTCAATTTGCATGTGCAAAATTTAAATTTTTGTCGGTCGACGACCCCAATCAATATGAGGATTAATCTGAGCTGCTTTCGTTTCTCCAGACGCACTGACGTTGTCCATTTCGTGAATTGAGGCCATTTCGGCGATTTTGGTTTTTGGTCGACGTGGGTCGGCTGAGTTTTGCACGAATTCGAGCTCATTCGCTTTCAAAATTCACCATGCGTGGTCGACTCGACCACAACACTAGTATTGAGGCCAACACTCCACAATAAATAGTGGAAATGACAACGTTGAAGGGATCAAGATGAACACACAAAATTAAAAATGCTCGTGCCTACACCTTTGTGATGGGCATGATTATTTCAAATTATAATTGAATGAATTTTCAATAAATATATGCATACCATGATAATAGGTCTTTAGGGATGTAAAATTCAACGTAGGCTTAATAAAATTATAGATGTTTTTCAAACGAGTGTGTTTGTTGTTGGATGCTAATTCTTCAAGGGTGTTGCAAATTTTGATAACAAATTCTAGGGAATTCTTCCCTTTGGATTATCGGTAGGCTTATATATTCTATTTGGTGATTTATATTTTTGTTCTTTTCATGTACATACTTCATGATTGATTTTGCAATATGATCGTGATTTTGTTAAGTTTGCTATAATTTGACTTATTCTATTGTGAATCTTAATCATTGCATGAGTTAATTTCCTTATCAGATTTTAGATAATCTTTAAATTATTGATTGAAATGAATTTTATGTGTTTTCTAATTTGCTTCAAAAGAGAGTAAATTTTGCCGAAAGTAAGAGCTATTGAATTGTGATTTTTTTTTTAATGTTTATTTTAGGCATTCCATCCTAGAATTACATTTGCAAGCCCTACATTTGATGCAATAAAAATAATACAAGTATTGCAAACTCAAAGAAAGTCTTCATTTCCTTAAACATTGACAAACAAAACCTTACAATTTAAAATAAAAGGAACAACAATAACAAATAATTTAAACATGATACAATGACACCCTACAAATACGACTCAAAGACATCTTACAACTTTTAAAAGTTTGAGAAGAAATATACAGATGGAATGAAAACTGTGCAGAGAAGAAAGAGATTGGAAACCGAGACGAATTTTAAAAAGAGAGGGAGGTAGAAGACAATAGCTCGCAAGCTATTCTAAACCCGCAGATTTTTACATTCCAAAAATCATCACTTACTCTCTTTTTTCTGCAGCAAAACAGCCCCCATATATAGGTAAAAATAGAAAAAAACTACAATCATAAATCTGCCTAGGAAACCAGCAGGAACAAGCAGTCACCACTCCTTTTGGAGCCATCAATACATAGGAAATAGCAAGGGAGGGGAACAAACAACGTGGGGAAAACCAATAGGCAAGTTTTGCCTACATCAACATTCCAGGTCATCATGCATCATTTACCTTTCTATCTTATATCACATACATTATTAGTTTCAAGAAGTTTTGGATATATGACTCTAACTTGAGAGCTGTAAAAAAGAATGCTAGGGGTTTCCTAATTTCCTTATTGCTAATTTCTTATTGTGCTTTATTACCATCATGCAGCATTCCATTTTTGAGGTCTCCTGACAATTTTATAGGCAAGATGATTTTATGCTCTTATGATCTTTGTCCTAATTGTCTACTATGCAGCCTGACTGATGCTTGAATGGTTTTTAATATACTGTCTTTTTACACGTCAAATGGTTAATTTTTTGGAGCTAAGAAGGAATGTTATTCATGATTTCCAAACTTCAATTTCAACTCTTTTCTTTAAACTATGATGCATAAATCTGAAAACTTCTCATTTATTTCCGTAGCTGGAGGCATTGGAGCGCCTTGCTTCTCAAACAATGGAGGGAAATTCTGAAGTGAACACCAAACATATTGAAGCTATTTTTGAGGGACAGCTTTTCCCCTTTTCTATTGCAACTGCTACTCAAGCCTGGTTACAAGAAGGTTTTGCATACCATTTAGAGTCTAATTTTAGATTAAGTCTCGCAATGATATTCATTTCAAATTTATTGCGGGAGCTGCCTTGCTGGGCATACCGGAATCCAGTAATATTTCTTGACTTGGTTAAGAATGATGATTCTGATAGTGATCAAGACAAACATAAGACGGGGGAATTCAGGCAGAAGTTGAATGTGGTTATTCTAACATTTGAGCGGAGGTACTCACTTAAGCTGATTGATTTAGCTAACATGGTACTTGAAACTCCTCCTTGTGTGAAACTTATAATCTCTTCTCATTTGTTTGCTATATTTTATTGTTGACAATGGATATATTTCTGGTTTTTTAACCTAGGTACTACTCTTGGCATGCAACAATGGATTATTATTTCTTGGGTACCAATTGTTGGAGGGATTTATTTTTCGGGAAAATGATGTTGATAATCAGCATAAAACTGGTCATTCTACTCGATGCACTATTTTGTTTAAACTGATTGTGAAGGCAAACAAGGAGCTATTTTATGCATATTCTCGATATGTTGTATGTTGTCATTTATCTGATTCTACGATGAAGCTGCTTTCTGGCAGAGCCTCCACTGCAGAAAATTGTAGTGAAAGTTATTTTCAGAGGAATTTCTGTATGCAGTGCTTAATATGCTCATTGAGAATTATCAAACCCCTGGTGAAGTATTATGATAATTTACTACTTAGTGAAGGACTTGCTTTGAGCACCTATTCATTTCTTGAACTTGTAGAATACATGCTGTACTTCTCTCGCAATTGGTTTAGCAGAAATATTAGCGGGTTGATTCAAATGGTGTGCCAAATTCATAGTGCTTTTGTTAGTAATCATGATTCTATTGAAGTTCTGACAGGTGAACAGCTAAAGATTCTGCATCCTACGTCAGATAATAATACCAGTGACGCATTAAATGATGATGAAGAGGTATTGCATGAATTTATCAACCAAAAAAACCAAGCTAAACTAAGAAACTCTTTGGCATTTTCAATCCCAGAAGATGAAAGGTGGCAATTGATAGGAACCTCTTTGTGGATACATAATAATAGCTTTACTAATCAAAAGTTGAGCAAATTTCTTGCTACACAAAAGTTAGAAGCTGAAAAGTCTATAGCAGATCATAATCAGTTCCGTATTGCTGTTGCTAAATTAACAATGGCATCCATAGCATATGTTTCCTCTTCAGTAACAAAACAGCTTGCCTCTTTTCTTAGAGAAAAAGCATCTAAGGGCTTACCTGTTGCAACGTTTGCTTGGTTGGAGGAATCTAACCAGCATGAATCCAGCTCCCTGCCACATCAAAGTGATCAAGGAATTTGTATCAGGCAACTGTCTGCCAGTGAGGATAGGGAGGACCTCGCTAAAAAGTTGTGGGAAATTTCTATTAATGCGAAGGAAATTTATCAGAATTTGTTGAATGAAAAAGTTTATGGCTTTACCTATAGTAGAGAGAAGCTTCATTCTTCCTGGAAAGATTTTCAAGAAGTTAACCTTTCTGAGCATGTGAGTGATGCTTCACATTATAAATCTGAAGGCAATAGTAGTGCCAGAAATGCAGTCGGATCACTCTTTGGTAAAAAAAATTTGGACGCTGATACCTTTCTTGAAACAAGAAGAAGAGATTCAGATCCAAAATTAGAGAAAGCTAATTTTTGCAATCCAACAGAAATAGTAAAGAGAAGTGGGGAGCTTCTAGAGGTTATTGTTTCTACTTTTTAATGTTTAGCTATGATTGTCATTTTTAATATCCAAGGGGATGTGTCGCAATTATACTCTGTATTGATGTCCCTTCGAAATTCTGCATATTTACATAAAAAATTTTCAGTTAAACTTTCTATCGTGTCTGACATTTAAAAGTCGATATGCATCTACTATTGCAGGCTATTTGCTGCAACTCCATCTATGAGCAACAACTTGCTGC
>CM028356.1:32529955-32616357 GCA_016618105.1 Dendrobium huoshanense | reverse complement strand
GGAGAGAACCACTCTCTTAAATACGGGCTTAGGAGAACGAGAGGATTTTCTACAACTTTTGAGTTGTAGAAGAGAGAAGCAACAAACAACTTTTGGATTGCTAGTTGGAAGAAATTCCTTGAACATTTGGTGTTCAAGGGGGAGTATTCATTTGCCTAACTTTGTGGCTAAACAAATGAAAGGGAAGATCTCAAGGTTTGATGGACGATCAGCAGACCCAATTCCTCCGCCACTAGAACTCATTATCCTACGAAAGAATCGAAGGATCGACACAAATTATAGGTTCAATAGTTAGAACTCCAAATAGAATGCTTAAACATTATTCAACCCTTTCCCAAACTCATTTAAACTCATTTGCACCCATAGCAACATCCTCTAAAATAGCATTTCTATCTTAAAGTCACTCTACTTGAAATCCTAAAAAGCACAAGTTGCTACTATAACATTTATAAAAAAATAGCTATTAAACATGCATTCACAACCAAATCAAATTAACCACTTAGATGTAAAAATGTACTAGCAACCGAATAACAGAAAAATAAATGAGTCACAAATGGAATTTGCTTAAGCACATAATACAAATATACTGCAAACAGAAAACCTAAATGACCAGAATTTCTAAATAAAATTGCATGCCCTATTTTCTACAACCTAATAAATATGCAAAATCGTCCGAACGGGAAAAATAAACTGGAAGAAAAAAAAAACAAAACATAAAAAGGGTATTTCATATCAAGGCAACAAATCTACATGCCAAATCAAATTAACCACTTAGATGTAAAAATGCACTAGCAACCCTTTGTCTTGCCTGCTCAGGAAGATGAAGAACGGTTTCCCCTAAATCAAAGAAATAAACCCTCAAGATGGGCCTTCATGGAAAACGAGCGGGATGGACATGAAGACTAAGATGTAGAAAGCGAACCTTTACACAAAGACGAAGAAACGAAGTACCGGACGACCTCGTTCAATGGTGTTGCTACTCATGAGTCCGTCACTTACTATTGCCTTCTTGCTCGCCTAACACGTGTGGCTTCACTACTCACAAGGCCCGTCGATTCCTGCTCTAGAGCTCGTTGCCTTCCCTCTCACGAGAATTAAGTTCACCTTCCTGCTCACTTAAGTCACAATGCCCTTCTTACGATCCCATCACCTAACACGTGCCCTCGCCTCGCCTTCTGGTAGCATAACACGTGACCTCAAAACCGAAACTAAAATGCCCGAACTCACGGTAGTGATATACGGGCTCTAGCGGTTCATGCGTCCAATACGCATTTTTTTTAATTAGAACATGCATATCCGATACACGTGTCCGTTTTAAACTTAATATTTTTTAATCGGATACGTCATTGCCATATCCGACACGTATCCGATACAACACGCCTTCATAAATAGGTGTATCGGTGCAACATAGATGAACAATATGATTAATGTTATGGATAGTTAGATCTAATGCTTTAGAGAATAAATTATATATATATATATATATATATATATATATATATATATATATATATATATATAAATATATATATAAAGAAAATAATTAAAATGGTTCCTTGGCTCTTTCTGAAAGACCAAAATTGTCCCCACCTATATTAAATAACTATTTTAGTCTATCAACTACTTCAAGAGAAACCAAAATAATCTCACAATGATATTGTTTTGATTCATTTTTAAAGACTTAAAGGTTCAAAATAGTTCTTTAATATATTTGGAAATCATTTATGTCCTTCATAAAGAGTTGAGAGACTATTTTGGACATTATCCCTGTATATATATATATATATATATATATATATATATATATATATATATATCAAAATAATCCAAAAAAATATATGATTTTATGAAAATATTCTTAGTCATTTTTGTGAGGTGAGAAATTTGAAAAAAAAAAAAAAAATATATATATATATATATATATATATATATTTATTTTTATTTTTAATTTTACATATTTTTTAGTATTGCAGTTATTATGATTTGGCAGTTTAGGTAAGGAACATCTCCCCATGTATGCACTTTTAAAATCTAGTGCATCACCAAGTGATCATCTTTGAATTGTATCAGCTCTGTTATTACCTTTTAGTTGAAACTCTATGTTTCTACTTTACCTTGACTGCCATATGAATTAATGCATTTTTCGGTGTTATCTGATTTTTTTATACCGCATTGCAAAATCACATTATATGTTTTGATAGTTTTAAGCATACCTAAGATGTGTAATTGAACTTTCTTCAAGCATTTATTTTTGATTTTATTTGTCTTCTGGGCATATTTGTACTTTTAATGTTTTATGCATGAATGGATGCGTGCTTGGTATGCTCAACAATTATAGACATTGGTATAGACATTAATGGTTTATCCCTATCTTAATTCAGGGACTTTTCTTCTTCAACTGGAAAATGGAACCAGCACGCAAAGAAAAATCACTGCTCATTTGGCCAGAGGCTGATTGGCCATTAGATGGATGGGCGGGTTCGGAATCTAAACCAGGACCAACATGCGTGTCTCCAGGTGTTGGACTTGGAAGCAAAAGTGGCACACACCTCGGGTTGGGTGGAGCGACTGTAGGTTTGGATTCAATGGCTAGACCTGTAAGGGACTTGACAGGTGGGGGGGCTTTTGGTATTCCAGGCTATGCTGGCATAGGGGCTTCTGGTTTGGGTTGGGGTGAACAGATAGAATTTGAAATTTTAGACCCTCCTGCTGTAGCTGAACATGTTTGCTCACGAGCTTTATCTAGTCATCCTTCACGGCCATTTCTTTTGGTTGGTTCAATCAACACACTTATTCACCTGTGGGAGGTATGCACCCGCACCCTATTATATTATTTAATATTTTTGAGATATTTTGCCGTTTATTTTATTGGACCATGATGTATCATGGTACATTTCTATTATGCAGAAAAATCCGGGCTTCTGATTTTTGCGTGAATGCAACTTCTTGTGCTCTTAGTTTGTTTTAATTTGTTGTAATTAACATGTCTTTTTTCTATTTGGTATGATCGTCCTTGAAATTAGCACTATTTTCATTTGGCATAGGGACATGTCCATAAGGTCCATATGCGTTGTAGAGATACAAATATTGCTCATTTTACAAAAGTATAGAGTTGGATTTGTTTTTTTAAGTATTTAGAAAGTAATACCGGATTGGGGAGAATGACACCCCCACCACCCCAAGAAAAAAAAAAAAACAAGAAAACCCTTTTTCTCCAATCATAGATGCAAAAGGGGTGTAGCATGTCCACCAAACAAAGCTATGATTGCCTTTGGTTCTTGGAATTCAACATGGTTACCAATGCTCTAAGGGTATCAACAACAACAACAACAACAACATCAAGCCTTTGTCCCATTACGTGGGATCAGCTACATGAATCCTTTTTTCCATTGTGTCCTATTAAAAGTCAAATTCTCATTTAAATCTAATAAATAAAGATTATTTCTAATATTTTATAACTAAGTCTTTTTAGGTATACCTCTACCTTTCTTAACATAAATAAAATCTAATACCTTCCTAACTAGTTTATTGGGAGGCTGCCGTTTTATGTGACCAAACCATCTAAGGAGACTCTCTCTAATCTTATCTTCCACTGGAGCTACTCCAACCTTTTCACGTATATGCTCATTTCGTATCCTATCTCTAAGGGTAAGCCACTCATCCACCTAAGCATCCTCATCTCTGCAACACTTAACTTAGTATTGTGCTTCTCTTTTAATGGCCAACATTTGGCACCATAAAGCATTGCAGTTCTCACCACTATCTTATAGAATTTTCCCTTAAGTTTGAGGGGACTTTTCTATCACACAACAAGCCTGATGCATTCCTCCACTTTAACCATCCAACTTGAATTCTACTGATAATATCCTCATCTATTTCACCGTCACTTTGAACATAGTTTATTGTTTATGTACAGAAGGACAAATGAAGTGAGATTCTTGTACGGTTTCTAATTGGGGCCTCTTATTATACAGAACCTAACTTTGGAGTTATATTTGTTACATTACAAATGATTAAGAAATTGAAAAACTTGGTTATGTAAAGAAGTATGCATAGAGGCTACAAAGAGTGATATTTGCTTTAGGAGGGATGATAGAGTTGCACCAGCAAGAATTGTATTGGTATGATCTGGGTGTCTTGCAATTCAAATCAAGTCTCTTGAATTGATGTAACCCCTTTTGTTGTCTCTGTATCCTTTTGTGCTTTACAAACTCATTGTATCTTTTGGGCTTAAATTAGGTGATTAGGTCTAACAATGGGTGTAATTTGGGCTTGCAATTGGACTTGATATGGCTTACCCTAAGGCTAGTCCAACGTAGGGCCTTGTCCTAATGATTTATACCCCAACTTCCAACAAGAAGGTTATATGTTTGATCCCCACTTCTCACGCTGCACATTTTCATAAAAGAAATATCAAATGTTATCTTTTGTATCAAAGATTTGTTCACTTCGGTGACTCTTCTTAAAATCATTTAATTGATCTTATGCCCCATTATAAATAAATATGAATTATATTCTTATCCTATATATATATATATATAAAGGTTAAGAAATTAAAAAGAAAATAGAAGTGTGTATTTTGACCTCACCATAAATTCATTTCGGCCCCATCACAAATTTACCTTGCCACAAATTTATTGTTAGGATTATCACGTGTGAACGTATAATGCATTTTTTTCTTATGCAGGTGAAGTCCCATGTCTTTTTTTAAAGCGTGGTGGGTTAAAACCTCTGGGCGTGGTGACTTAGACACCAATCATGCATGCCTTTTTATATGTGATGGGCAGGCCTAACACTCCCCCAAATGCCCCCTACATGAGGGTAATGTCATGATGTTGTTGAAATTTTTATTGAGTGAATTTGAAAAGTGCGAAATTTAAATGAGCTTTTGAACCAAATAATGAGACTAAAATGAAAAATATAAGTACAAAATATTAAATTCAGATAATTGGAAAAGTAAAATGCTTGATTTTATTGCATAAAACTCTTCTTATTGTAGATCTATACAAGATATCTTAATAAGGAAACAAATAATTACAAAGTAATGCATAATTGAACTAATATAATCTTTTCTAATCAGCCACCCAAATATGGAAGGAGATTGGCGTGATCCAGGTTATCCTTCCGTGGATTCCCATGCTGGCTATGGGATCAAGAGGGCTGGGATGGCTAGGACAATATTTGACACTCCCTCTTAAGCTGGAGATTACAGATCTGTCATTCTCAATTTAGTAATTAATTCCTTGAAGGTAGAGTTATCAAGTTCCTTGGGAAGAGTGCCTATAAGCGAGACGCGGTAAATACAAATAAATTCACTATCCAATTTCTCCTTTATGAAATATTTGTCCACTTCTTTGTGCTTGGTCCTGTCATGTTGAACTAGATTGTGAGCTATGTTGATTGTTAATTTGTTTTCATAGTTTAGTTTTGTGGGTCCTTTTCCTCTTGATCCAATCTTCTAGAGTCATTTTAATCCATAGTAGTTCACATATACCTAAGGCCAGGGCTCTGAATTCTGCTTTTGCACTAAACCTTGCCACTACATTTTGTTTCTTACTCCATGTTGTATTAGGTTTCCTCCAAGAAATGTGTAGTATCCTGAGGTAGATCATCTTTCTATTAGTGATCCTACATAATCTGTATCAATATAAGCTTCTGGGATTATTTCACATTCTCTTCTGAAGAGAATCCCCTTTTTTTGGATTCTATTAGGTAGTACAATATTCTATCTACTACTTGCATGTGAGCCTACTTTGGATTTTGCATGAATTGGTTGACCATGGTTATAGCAAAGGCTATATCTGGTCTGGTGTGGAAAAGGTAGATCAATTTTCATACAAGTCTCTGGTAAGCTCCCTTATCTATGACTGGATCCTTTTTTAGCTTACCCCAATTTGTGATTTGGTTCTATTGGTATTGGTGTTAGTTTATAGGCTAGTTTACATGTTTCTTTAAGAAGCTCAGTAATATATTTTTCTATTGTGAAATGATAATTCCTTTGCTAGAATGAGCCACTTCAATTTCTAAGAAACATTTCAATCTACCAAGTTCTTTAATATCAAATTCCTTGACAAGACATTTTCTTAGAGTTACTTTCTCTTTTCATAATTCCCAATCAAAATGATATCATCCACATAAACTAACAAAACTATGACTCTCCTTGAGTCTGAGTGCTTGAAGAATAGTGTGGTCCCCTTGGCTCTACTACCGTTATCCATTGAGTAGCTTGACCTTTGATAATTTTTCAAGCCAAGCTCTAGGTGACTGCATTAGCTTTTATAGAGCCTTTTTTAACTTATACACTTTGTTACCTCCAAAATTGTCCTTGATTCATAGTAAAATCTCCATAAATATTTCTTCCTCCAAGTCTTCGTAATGCATTTTTTACATCCAACTATTCCAGATGTTGGTTATAATTAGTTGTTAGGGAGAGCAAGATCCTAATGGTGCTCATCTTGGCCACAAATGCTAAAGTTTCATGATGATCAATTTTGTATGTCTAAGTGTACCTTTTTTTACCAGTTTTGCCTTGCCCCTTTCCAGTGTACCATCGGCTATATTTCACAAAGAATATCCATTTGACGTCAACTAGTCTTTTTCCTACTAGTAGGTGTTAAGTGTAATTATGTACTATTTATCATGTTTAAATTCAATAAAAAAACATATTATTTTAGTGGTGTTTATGTAAAAAAAAATCATGAGAAGGCACAAATCTACAAGTATTGGATAGTACCACATTTCCATTATCAGAATCGCCGCAGCGGATGATTTTACAGCACCCCAACGCCATATTTAAACATTGCAGCGCCATGTTCCCTATTTTCTAGCACCGCGGCGACACCAAAGTCAACGCCACAGCGTTACATAGCACCGCTCAGCCCAAATTAAGCATTGCATCACTTGAGTCTCGAAAAAATAAGTGTCGGAGCACCGAGCCATGCAACACCTCAAAGAAAACTAAAGAATATTTCAACTCAGAAAGTCGTATTCTAGCCCTATGCACATCAGTAGGTCAATGATCTCCCTGGAATTATTTTTCTCCAGGGCTTGCATTTAATCTTTTCATGACACTTCTAATTCTCATCAAATAAAGCTTCTAAAATATTGTTAGGAATATGAATATCATTTTGTGTAACTATGAAATTTTTGTGTGAATGTGAGAAATTATGGAAGTATGCAAAGTTGGTTATGGGGTACACGGGAGGTTTTTAGGTGAACTCATTTTTATCATAATTTCAAGAGACGTTTCAAATTTTTGGATCTGCTCTGGAGCATAGTTCAGATTTGTATGCCTGGAATTTATCTTTCCAATCCTCATGTTATCCATAATAACCACTACTTAAAATTGTGTAACTTGAGGCGCACCTCTGCGTAATTGCCGACTGAAACTTACTTGTCAAGGTGGACACCTTTTGCAAGCTTCATGAGGCGCACGCCTCTATTTTCTTGAGGCACGCCTCGCCTCATTTCCATGAGGCATTCGCCTTAGAAAATAACAAAAAAAATTAAAACCTAATCCTTAAACCTGTTCGACTCATTCAACATTTTGTTTGTTTGACTTCGCCTGCTTCATTGATTAAAATCTTCTTCGCCTTTGTCACGCTGTTCCCTTCCGGCTAGTTTTAAAGTCACGACAATTTGATGTTCTTCCTATTGGATCGGAAGTAATGATAGGTGCTTGCTCGCTGTGACCGTAGCCATCTTTATAGCATCTCATGCGCTTTGTCAGTGCTCCATGCTCGATTTCGCTTGGTTCACGAGAGGTAGGGTTTGTATGAGACTCGAGCTTCTTTGTCTCCTTTGATGCATCGTAGTTTCTTTATTTTTGTTCGACTTCGATTGCTTCACGTGAGAAAGAGTTCTAATGCTTTGATAAGCTTTATACTTCAAACTGCAAGTAAGAATTGTGAGCTCTATTTCTTCCACATAAATATACATATCCATCCTTTATGGTTGCTAATAATCAGATTTGCTAAGCATTACAGTTTATATTCCCCTGAGGTTTGCAGATTGGATCCACAAGTATGCTTCGGATGATGAAATATGGGCTCTTGATTGAGTATACCTTCATCCCTCAACCATTCCCAATGAATTAAATTCAAACCTAAGTACTAAATCTCACTTCAAAGGTTTGCCTAAGCAATCTCTTTGATTGCAATTTCTCTCTTGTGAGCAGAAAAACTAATTAACTATGAGGGCTTCACCTATGAAAAGTTTCAATCCCAATTCTAAACAAACACTAATACAATATTTGGAGGAATAGGATTAATTAAAACATAATCTATCTCAAGAAAAACTATTCTCTAGTGTCTCTTGCACATCGTGCTCTGAGGATTGAGATGGCTTTTTTTGAGCAGTCAGCAACATGTATGTGTGCAGTACATTTTCATGAAATTTTCTTGATGCAGGAATTACAAGCCCAGCATGTTATTATTATCAATATTATTATTAGGAGATGGACTATTGTTTTACTGAAGGTCATGTCCTGATCAAATTTATTCTTGAAAATTTGGCTGGCATAAAAGACTTTTAAAAAATACGTTGCAAGGTTCAGTGACATTAATAGCTATTACAAGCCTTTGGAAGGTTAATCCAACCCACATAGTTTCTTAGATTACCGTCTACTTTTTAAGGATAACAAATTTTTGTGGGGTCCGAAAATTCGGCCCCGGCCTCCGCCTGACTGTTTCTTTTTTTCTTTCGGGGGTGTTTTAACGGATGTAAGTTCCGGGGTGAATTTTGGAAGGCAGATGGGTTTGTAGATAAGATACTACCCAGAGATTTCGACCTCATTTTTGCGAGGACTTTATGATCTGAGTTTTGGTTTCCTATAGGTGCAAGCCCCTATAGTTAATTACCCCTCTCGATAATGAGAGAGAACTTTCGATTAAGGCTAGTCGTCAATCAGATACGTAGTATCTGGCATATAGTAGCAGCATAGGTTTGAGGTATTTGGAGGTTTGAAAGGTTAGAAGATTTGATATTTAAAATAGAAATTTCACCATCTTGCACTTAAAGAGGATGATGGGGGAATGGATGATTGAGGTTCAAGGTTTGATATTTAAAATAGAAATTTCACCATATTGCACTTAAAGCGGATGGTGGGGGAATGTATGATAGACCCAATCAAGATCCCATGGTTCCGTCGTCCCAGGCCATCGTGGTCCCTGGTTTACTTAGTCAGAGGAGGTAGTCGACCCAACCTGACAGAAGGATCATTGTCGGCAGCCATATGTTGCTTCTTCCAAGGGTACCTTGTAAACCTGGGGTGAATATTTGTCTAACGGGACAAATTTGAATCCACCTTAGCTAATAGAGGGCTTTGTGCCCTATCGATCATATCCTATTGATTCATTTCTCAAGAATTTGATGCTACTAAGGAACGTATTGACTCTGGCCATAACCGGTATTTCGTGGTGCCATTTGGCGGCAAAACCACTCGGTTCAGAGGGCCCCGAGTCATAAACGTTTATCCTGCGGTGCAATTTGATGGCAAAACCGTCAGTCATAGGACACGTACCACGTCCTTATTAGCAGGAGATTATTTGAGAATGGATCATAGTGATATTTTTAACTAGGCATTTGACTCTATGCGAGCTGAAGTAAATTTTAATTTGTTCACCCCGGCAAACTATTGCGGAGGATGAATGAATTTTGCTTTGAGTGTTGATGGATTTATTTCAATTTTAAATATTTTGATTTGAGATTTTTGGATATTTGGATTTTGGGTACCTGTTCGACTCATTCAACATTTTAATTTGTTCGCTTATTAACCCGCGCAATATTCCTAGATGTCATGTGTGTACCAATAACACGCTCGCCGGGGCCCATGCTGGTGTTTGAGTGCATTTTCCCCATTTTAGTGTACCTATGTGTGTACAAACTACCGTGCTTATGCGGGGGTATTTATTTAAGACTTTGTTGTCGCCTTCTGTCTGCTTGTACGAGGGTTGCAGATCCGGTGGCATGGCGTTGTACTGGTTATCTACTTATTGTATACAGATGGACTATCGTGCACTATTTATTGCCTTCTGTAGGTGGATCATTGATGCAATCAAAAATTTGGGGAGGGGCCCAAATTTTTTATCACAAAAACAAAATCTTTCTAGGATGATAGAAATACATAAAATGCTTAAAAGAACACAAACACAACTTTATATAATAAAACACTTACAAACAAAAAGACTCTTACAAACTTGACTCAAACATGACACCCTAAACTTGCTTTCCAAAAGAAGAAGGATACAGGTGGGGTGCTCACTTGCGGAGAGACGAAAGAGGTTAAAAGCCGAGAAGAAGGGTGGAAAGTACTCGCAAGTCTTTCCTAGAGGAGATGAGAAGGAGAATGGAACAAGCTTGCAAGCTTTTCCAAGAAGAAACCCGCATGTTTACATTTCCAAAAATCAATCACATAACATTTATAAAACATCCCAAAACAACTCTATATATAGGCAAGAGAGGGGAATACAAATAGCCACAACATTAATTTAAAAGCTTATTTAAATAGGGAATATTAAAAGCCAACAGTCAATTCCAGGAAACAAAGCATCAAGCCACGGAAAAGCAGCCCAGGCGGAGCCCGAAGAGGCAGCCGCAAAAACCAAGGAGGCCCGCACGGAACCGAAGCACCAAGGCACAAGAAAGGCCACCCAGCACGGAAAACCAGCAGCCAACCGTGGGAACCAAGGAGCCAAGGCATGGGAACCAAAGGGCCATCCACGGGAACCAAAGGGACAACAAATGGGGGAATGAACCTCAATTTATGAGCTAAAAAGGCTCTCTAGTAGACATTAATGAGCTGATTCTAGTAGAGGACTTAGAAGCTCACCAAATTTATAATTCAAAATGTTTTGACCCCCCCTTTACCTACATCAATCATAGTGCACTAACTAATCTACTGCTTTTGGATATAGGTGAATCGTAGCATTGTCACCTGAATCTCATGAGATATTTCATTGTTCTGATACAGACTCCTCATTCATCGGGAGGTTTTTTTAGACTTAGAAATCGGTGACCACTGCCTTGAAAATAACTCCTTTCAAGATTTTTAGTGCAGTAGACATCCGCATAGTTGTACTTGTTATTTCCAGTATTCTTAGATGTTAGAACTATTTTCTTCCCAATTTGAAAACCATTAAGATACTTTGGAACACCAGGAAGTTTAGTTAGAATTTGTTCAAACATCTTTCCCATTCTGCCAGGAGGTGTCATTCTCCATACATCAAGTTGTCTTCATACTTGACGTACTTTACAGCATCTCAATCACCACTGTTGTAGGTGATAACTGTACTTGTGTTCACAAGGGTTCGTTGTGCTTACGATATACCCATTGTTGTTATCCACAAGTGGCTTGTGTTTATTTACAGGGACTCGTTGCATTCATTATGCCTCTTGGAAATATCCGTAGAAGAATCATTGTTTTTGCATCATATTCACCTTTCACCATTCTCAGGTGATTTGATGTACTTTTTCGCTTCCCCTTGTGTCGTAGCAGATTGTATATATACTTTAACACTCATTTATGCTTGTTTATGTGCTTACAGGGAATATCATCGACTATAGGCAGAGGTAGGTTCATTGCATTCGTCTGCTTGTATGTTATCTTGACCACAAGGGATTGTATGCACGAGGAGGCAAGGGAGTTATCTTGACCACATGAGAGCCTCCCTTCTTTGCAATGCTTTTGCGAAGGCTTTTGTTATTTAAGTCGTATTTGGCTCAAAACACCTTAGCTTAGACTTGACTTCATATAGTTCATTAAAGTCTAAACCTCTTATACTTCATTCAAATTCTTTGTGTCGTCATCCAAATCCAATTCTTTTGGATTTTTCAATTTGAATTAAGCATAGTTCAATGCCCTTTGATCAAGCTTGAGCTCATGTTCATTGTGCATTTCAGTGTTGATTATTCAAGTCAAGTTTCACTCGATGTCGTACAGTTCGAGTTTAAAGTACATGTTAGAGTTCTTGTTCAAAGTCTTTTGAAGTCTTTGCAAGTTCAGTTGCATGTTCAAATTAATTTGAATTTAGCTCTAGTTTGATCTTATTTTATTTGGGTTTGAATTTTTATTCGTCACTTATATTTTGTTCATATTCAAGTTCACAAGTCCATTGTTCAAGTTCTTGTTCTCTTGAGTTCAAACCAGGTTCGAGTGCAGTTGTATATTTACCCGAAATTTCGGCAGCCTCCCGGCATCTCCCCCTTTTAGGATAAAACTACAGAAAATTGGGCCTCCCGCGACGCTAGAGAAAAGCGTGCACAGTAGGTGCCCTCGGACGAGGACACCACGGCCGTAAAATCTTTAACCCCACCACGCCAGAGAAAGGCGTGCATGGGTCTTCAGTACATGTTACAAGAAAAGTAGTTGTTTCCTCGCAGGTACAATGCCGTGTAGGAGTACTTAAAATTGTCCTGACCACGCTAGGAAAAACGTGCACCGGGCCTACCTGTCTCGTCGTAGGTGTCGCATCGAGTTCCCTTCCACCACGCTAGAGAAAAGTGTGCATGGGTAATTTGCCGGTTTGACACGAACGCCGAAGACAGGACTTTAGAGCCAAGGGGTCGCTCACTTACCTCGTTGTAGGTGCGCATCGGGTTCCCTTCCCACCACACTAGAGAAAAGCGTGCATGAGTGGTTTGCCGACTCGATACGTACACCGAGGCAAGAGAGGGATTTATTTATTTATTTTTGAATTAATTATAATTATCTTTTATTAATTATATTTAATTATAATGAATTATAATTAAGTTGTTATAATTAATTAAAATAATTAATTATATTTAATTTTAATTAAAGTTAATTATAATTCATTAAAATTAGCTAAAACAATTTAATTAAAATTAACTATAATGAATTGTAATAATTATAATTAAAATTAAGTAAAATTAATTTTAAGTAACACTAATACAAATCTCCCTCCCCTCTCTCCATAGTTCGGCAGCTTTACTGGATTTGGTCGAATAAGCGTGTGAAAGGGAGGAGTCACCTTCACTACAGCGTGCTCCCGTTCTTGCTTCCTATCAAAATGTCGGACTTCCGATCCGGCGGGAAGGGAAAGTCATCTAATAAAGCGAAGTCGAACAACAACGAAGAGGCCGAAGTAGCGAGCTCCCATTGTTCCGTTCGATTAAAATATCGTAACTCCCGATCCGAAGGAAAGGAAAGTCGCTAAACGAGCAAAGTCAAATAACAATGAAGAAGGCGGGGGGAGCTATGGGATTTGGTCGAGGTAGCGCACGAAAGGGTGATCGTTAACTTCACAGCGAGCGGCTCCCGTTGTTGGCCCCGATCAAATTGTCGTAACTTCCGATCCACATGAAGGTGTCGTCAAAGGAGCGAATCGACGACCACAAAAGGCAAGTCGTCGATGATACAAAGTTGCACGACCACGGAGGAGTTGAAGAAGCGGCACGATCGGGAGGGAGAAAGGACCTTCACAACGTGCGACTCCTGCCGTTGGTTCCGATCAAGATGTTGCAACCTTCGATCCCTCACAGCAGCGAGCTCCCGCGATTGCTTCCAATCCGAATGCCATAACTTCCGATCCGATAGGGAAGGGAAAGTCATCGAGGGAGAGGGGATGCGGGAGCTAGAGAGGAATCAGAGAGAGTAGAGAGCGAAAGAGAGAGATAGTGAGAGCGGAGTCTCTTCGGCTATTTAACGACGCAAACGAGTGAGATCGTGCAAACGACGTGCGAAGAAGCGACTTCGGCGTGCAAGCGACGTGCGACGTGGGACGCCGGAGCAGGTATGGGATTTTAATTTTTTTTTTGTTTGCCATTACAGGTCAACAATATTATAAGTCTTTGGAAGGTTAAGCCACCCTAAATAGTTAGTTTAAGGTCGGAGACCTGACCTTTGTTTGAATCAGATAGTTTCTTAGATTACTATATACTATTTTTAAGATAGCAGATGCCTACCTTTAGTAAGAGGAGATATAAATCCTATAGTTGTTTGAAAGAGTTAATTTTTTAATGTTCAATTTTGATCTAGACAGCAAAATTTAATTATAAGTGGTTAATGGAACCGGTAGTTTTATGAAATCAAATTTTGCATTGTAGGTTGGTTGGCAATAAGCTTATTGGTAGTTTTGGGTACTTCCTCTCTATGACAAATGCACATCTTCAAGTCTGGTTAAATTATGAACTATTCCAAAGTAGCTCTCTTACTTTTTCGTGACATTCTAAGGATTCCAACTCATTTAGATTTGGGAAGTATAATGTATGTTTATATACTTACAACTTGGTTATTGAAGTATCATCATCATTGTTTTCTTTTATTTCATTACTTCTTGTAATGTGGGATGCGTTAGGTTCTGTGTGATGCTTGCTTCCAAACTTAAACATCTCACATTGTATGAGTCACAGCTGTATAATGTTATATTGAGCAAGCAATTTCTATTTTTGATAATGTTTACTAGTCGCAGCTTCAACTTCCTCCTGCTTTCGTTTATATTCTTTATCTTTTATGTCTTCTACTCGAAGATACGTAACCAGCATGATTGCTACTCATGCAATTTGCAGTTTGGAAAGGACAGAGCACTGGCGACCTATGGTGTTCTCCCTGCTGTTAATGTTCCTCCATCAGTTTCTGCTTTGGAATTTGATCATGGTGGACAGAGATTTGCTTCCGCTGCATTGGATGGCACAGTATGCACATGGCAACTTGAGGTTGGGGGGAGGAGCAATGTTCATCCAACGGAATCATCCTTCTGCTTTAATAATAATGCATCGTATGTAGCTACATGTTCATAAAATTTGTCTAATATTGCCAAGCTTTTTGTTATTTTCTTTGTCTATTAAAAAAAAATATATTCGTAAGCTTTATGATTACAGGGATGTTGCATATGTGGCTGCTAGTGGGTCAATACTAGCTGCAGCTGGATGTAGCACAAATGGTCACAATGTAGTTCTGTGGGATACATTGGCTCCTCCAGGCACATCTCAGGCATCTCTTCTTTGCCATGAAGGTATTTTTCTTTGACGTGCATTTAAAAGAACTCCTATGTTGATACTTTTCATTTCACGTTGCTGATAAATCATAATGAAATCAGTAGCGAAAATTAATCAACTATCCCAAAATTGATGATATGCTTGCTAAAATTTTAAGCCTTTGCCTTGCTCTACATAGAAAGTGTTATGTCCACATACAACAACAACAACAACATCAAGCCTTTATCCCACTACGTGGGGTCGGCTACATGAATCCTTTTTCTCCATTGTGTCCTATTAAAAGTGATGTAAGCAACTCGAAACAAAACTCAAAGAGAAAGTCAAGTAAATCAAACTCCACTTTTATTAAAAGTTTAAGACACTTCTTGGAGAACACAAAAGACTAAATGGAACACTAGATTTCAGAAAGAAAGAGCAAAGATCATCCAAAAATCAAAACACAAAGAAACGTTAGCAACGAAATCAAACATAAAACAACTAAACACTATCCTCAGAACATCCTGCAAGAGGACTCCTCACATGTACCGAGTGTAGGAATATATTTAAGAATAAGGATTTAGATATGCAAACCAAGGGTCCACCACTGCAAAAGGGATCCAACGTTCTACCAAACTCCTCCAGCAAATGCCACCAAAACAGCCACCAAATACCACCAAAACAGCCAACAACTTTTACCCACGGAACTTAGAAGAAAGATACAGGTGGAGTGGAACTTGCGTAGAGAAGAAAGAGGTTAGAAGCCGAGACGAAAGGTTGGAAAGAGCTCACAAGATTTCCAGAGGAGGTGGAAGAAGGTGGACAAAGCTCTCAATCTTTTCCAAGAAGAACCCGCAGGTTATAGCAACTTTGCTCTCCAATTTTCACCAACCTTTCCTTCACAAAACATCTCAAATATATAGGCAATAAAGGGGAACTAAACAGCCCAATAACAGTCATTAAAATCCAGCACAGGAAACAGGACAGCAATTCGGATTCCAGCACAAAAAAAGACAACAGCAGCTGGAGTAATAAAAGCCACGGTAATCAACAACAGAGAATTCCAAACGGTAGAGCCAATATCAAGAAAAAGCCACGGTATACCAGGCAGCATTTAAAAGGGAATAAAGGCCACGGGTTCCACCACAGAGAAACCCCAAACACCAACATTAAAGCACATTGAAGGCCACGGTTCCAGCAGCCAAATGAGGGAAAATAATGCAGCAGCTCAAGAGGCAAAGAAGAAGAGGAAGAGACAAGTTCCACTCAGCTAAAAGCTTGCACCTCATAATGAATTTAGAGCTAAACATCAGCTCATAATGAGCTACACCTCCACATGATAATAATGAGCTTGCACCACTAAAATTTCAACAACTAAAGCTCAAAACCGAAATCAGCCAAGGCTCCCATAGAACTAGAAAACAGCCCAAAGGATAAGGTGGACCCTAAAGCCGGCAAACCCAAGGTAAGCAAACCCAATCCTTTTCCTACCATGATCATTGGATTTACCACCATCATTGGATAGCATAAAATAAAATAGCAAACATAACTAAATTGTCCAAAACAAATAATGCAATATAAAATAAAATGCAAGACAAATTAAAATGCATCAATTCCCCCCTGGTGGGAGAGGCTCATCTCCTGATGAGAAAGCTTCAACAGTTCTTTCATTTAGTTCTAGATTTCAAACTTTTAGATCAGCAGCATCAATCCAGGTGCAGTCAGATAAGGGACGATTACTCCATTTGACCAAAAACTTCTTGTGTTCGCCATGTCTTGTTTTAGTGATTTTCACATCAACCACATCTTCAATTTGATCTTCTTTATTCAGTGTTGAAGTAGAGAGTGGTAAAGTTTCAACATCCACAGAATCGCCTAAATTTCCTTCATATAAAGAAAGATCAGAAACATTAAATATAGGAGAAGTTCCAACAGTAATAGGAAGTTTTAAAAGGTATGCATTTGTGCCCAGCTTTTTGACAATTCGAAAAGGTCCGAATTTTTTTATGCTTAGCTTCCCAAAAGTTCCAACAGGAAAATGTTGGCGGCGAAAGTAAGCCATTACTTTGTCACCTTCTTTAAAAACTACCTCTCTTCGATGTTTATCTGCAGTTGCTTTGTATTTGACATTAGCTATACAGAGTTTTTCAAGAACTTGCTGTTGAACCGATTTGATATGATCAAAAGATTCTAAAGCTTCAGCACTTACTTTGTTAGGTAAAGACAAACCATTTTTATCCAAAATATGTGGAATAGACTGACCGTATAAAATTTTAAATGGAGTTTTTCCAGAAGTTCTATTAACAGAATTATTATATGCAAATTCAGCTTGGGGCAGAATTAAATCCCATTGAAAAGGTTTCTCACCAGCAAGACATCTCAAAAGGTTTCCCAAACTTCGATTGACAACTTCAGTTTGTCCATCGGTTTGAGGATGATAAGCACTGCTAAACTGAAAAGTAGTGCCTAATTTAGCCCACAGAGTTCTCCAAAAATGACTTAAAAAACGAGTATCTCGATCAGAAGTAAAAGTACGAGGGACACCATGAAGACGAACAATTTCTTTAAAAAATAAATCAACCACATGTGAAGCGTCAGAAGTTTTTTTGCAAGGAATAAAATGAGCCATTTTACTAAAACGATCAATAACAACAAAAACAGAATCATGCTTTCTAGCAGTAACCGGAAGACCAAGAATGAAATCCATAGATATATCATCCCAAGGTTTATTTGGAATTGGAAGAGGAGTGTATAAACCAATATTTTGTGATGTTCCTTTAAAAGCTTGACAGATTTTGCATTGTTTCACTAATCTAGCAATTTGTTTTCTCATATGAGGTCAGAAATATTTTTCCTCTACCAAAGCAATAGTTTTCCCTTGACCAAAATGACCACTTAAACCTTCACTATGAAGTTCATGCACTAATTACTCTCTTAAGGAATTATTTGAAATGCAAAGTCTAGAACCTTTAAACAAAAACTCTTGTTGAATAATGTATTGACCAGATGGATCAGTTCCTGAAGTAAGACAGACTTCCCAAATATCTTTAAAGTTAGAATCACTAGCATAAGTTTCCTTCAAAAACTCAAAAGAAGTAACAGTTGGGTAAATTGTTATTAACAAATGAGACATCCGATTTAAAGCATCAACAACCTTATTTAGAACACCAGTTTTATGTTTGATATGAAAAGTGTATTCTTGTAAAAATGAAACCCACTTGGCATGCCTCTTATTCAAATTTTTTTGAGAGCCCAAAAAACGAAGTGCTTCATGATCAGTATTTAAAACAAATTCTCGTTGAATCAGGTAACATCTCCAGAATTTTAAAGCTTGCACAATAGCATAGAATTCTAAATCATAAGTAGAATACTTAGATATAGACTCATTCAGTTTCTCACTAAAGTAAGCAACAGGTTTTCCTTCTTGACTAAGTACAGCACAAATACCAATATGAGAAGCATCACAATCAACCTCAAAAATGATTTCAAAGTTTGGTAAGCTAAGAATGGGAGCTTGACTCATCTTAGTTTTAATAAGTTCAAAACTTTTTTTCAGCTTGTGGCGTCCACCTAAAAATCCCCTTTTTTAAACAATCGGTAATAGGAGCAATCAGGGAATTGAAATTTCTTATAAATCTTCTATAGAAAGAAACCAAACCATGAAATCCTCTTACTTCGCTTATGTTTTTAGGAATATGCCAGTTTTGAATTGCTTCAATTTTAATCGGATCAACTTTTATTCCTTCAGCAGAAACAATAAAGCCCAAAAACGTCAAACTTGAAGTCATGAAAGAACATTTTTTAAGATTGATGAAAAACTTTTGTTCTCTTAAGATTTGCAACACTTGCTTCACATGATTTAAGTGTTCAGAAGGGTGAATGCTATAAATCAAAATATCATCGAAATAAACCACAACAAACTTTCCAATGAGAGGTTTTAAAACATGATTCATAGTTCTCATGAAAGTACTTGGAGCATTTGAAAGACCAAAAGGCATAACAAGCCACTCATACAAACATTCTTTAGTTTTAAAAGCAGTTTTCCATTCATCACCAGGTCTTATTCTTATTTGATGATACCCACTTCTCAAGTCAATTTTAGAAAAAAATTTGGCACCACTTAACATATCAAGCATGTCATCAAGTCTAGGAATTGAAAATCGATATTTAATGGTGATTTTATTTATGGCTCTACTATCCACACACATCCTCCATGTTCCATCTTTTTTTGGAGTTAATAAAGCAGGCACAACACAGGGACTTAAGCTTTTTTGAATCAACTCCGATCCTTTTTTAACAGTTCAGATACTTGATTAAAAAGCTCAGAATGTTAAGTCGGACTCATTCTATAATGAGAAAGGTTAGACAAAGTTGCCCTAGGTATTAAATCAATATGATGTTGAATTTGTCGCATAGGAGGCAATCCAATTGGTAAATCATCAGGATTCAGATCAGAAAACTCATCTAATAAAGCTTGTCTTTTTTTTGGAATATGAAAACAGGATCAGATTCTTTTCCAAAAACCAAATAAGCAACCTCAAAATGTTTCAAATCATTAGCATTTAAAAGCAGTTCAGGAGAGGTAATTTTGGCAACTGTATTTTTCTTAACAGGTGAATCTGGCACATTCTTTTGTAGATGAAGAGTAAACTCTTTATTATTTTGCACTAAAGTATATGTGTTTTTCTCTCCATTGTGAACAGTTTTGTTATCGTACTGTCAAGGTTGACCTAGCAAAATATGACAAACTTCAAGAGGTACAATATCACAAACAACTTGATCTTTGAATGACCCTCCAATAGATAATTTAACAGTGCATTGCTTAGTGATTGGAACCTCACCTCCTTCTTTGAACCAAGAGATCTTATAGGATTTTGCAAGAGGTTTAGATTTAAGTTTACGTTTGTCGATCAGTTTTTGAGAAACAAAATTTCCTGAACTCCCACTATTAATCATAAGGGTGCAAATTTTTTCTTCGATGGTACAAGTTGTTTTGAAAATGTTTCTTCTTAACCATCTGTCTTCTTTATCATTTGTTGTCGTTAGGACTTGTCGAATTACTAAAAAATCTCCACCTTCATCTCCCTCAACATCAATTTTCTCAACTTCATTGTCATTTTCAGATTTAGTTTCATCTACTTCTCCTTCTTCTGAGTTTTCATCATTTTCAATGAGATTATTTATGGGTGGGTTATTTTTCCTACAAGTAGCTGAAAGATGACCATAAAGCCCGCATTTATAACATGGTCCGATTAATTTAGGTGGATCAGATGGTTTAGTTCCCATAACCCCTTTTCCCTTTTCAGAATTTTGATTTTCAAAGGTTTTAGTTTTCAAACCAGAAGTTCCTCCAAAAGTTTGAGGTTTAATTCCACCAGATGAACGTCGCTTATATGTTTCCACAATTTTACTGTGACCCTTTTCTCGTTGATGTTGTTTTTCCAGTTTTAATGCCATACGATAAGCCTCGTCAGTTTTAATAATATGATGCAGGTTGAGTTGATCTTGGATTGACCATTTTAAACCATTTATGTATCTTGACACTGTTTTCTCTTCAGATTCTTCTAAATCGTTTCGAGATTGAAGTTTGTAAAACATTTCAGTGTATTCTTCAATTGATTGATTTCCTTGTTTCAGATTGTTGAATTCTTGGAATATAGTTCGAGCGTGATCAGTTGGCAAAAATTTTCCTTTCATTTTCTCCTTCATTCTTTCCCAATTTTAGACTTTTTCTTTTCCCCTTTTAAGTCTATTATTTTGAAAATTTTTCCACCATGTTAAAGCATGACCAGAAAGTTTTAAGCTAGCAAAGCGAACTTTCCGATTATCAGGTATTTCTTTCCACTCAAAAAATTGATCTATCTTCTCTACCCACTCAAGAAATTGATCAGGTTGTAGTTTGCCCTCAAAATTAGGAACATCAATTTTTATTCCATAATCCCATTTTTTTTTTTTTGTCTACGATGATTTCTAGGAACCTCCTCTTCGCTTTCAGAAGTTTGATCATTAGGATTAGCATTTGCGTTGTTAACATTTAAGTTCTCAATTGCTTCAGCCATGGTATTAATTTGTTGTTGCAAATTATTTAGTTGTTGCAAAAGGTGTTGCCAATCAGCTGGATTATTAGCCATTTAGGAGAATAGAAAAGATTTACCAAACAAAACCAACAAAAACAAAACCACCGAGGAAGAGAACTTGCTCTGATACCAAATTGATGTAAGTAACTCGAAACAAAACTCAAAGAGAAAGTCAAGTAAATCAAACTCCACTTTTATTAAAAGTTTAAGACACTTCTTGGAGAACACAAAAGACTAAATGGAATACTAGATTTCAGAAAGAAAGAGCAAAGATCATCCAAAAACCAAAACACAAATAAAAGTTAGCAACGAAATCAAACATAAAACAACTAAACACTATCCTCAGAACATCCTGCAAGAGGACTCCTCACATGTACCAAGTGTAGGAATATATTTAAGAATAAGGATTTAGATATGCAAACCAAGGGTCCACCACTGCAAAAGGGATCCAACGTTCTACCAAACTCCTCCAGCAAATGCCACCAAAACAGCCACCAAATACCACCAAAACAGCCAACAACTTTTACCCACGAAACTTAGAAGAAAGATATAGGTGGAGTGGAACTTGCGTAGAGAAGAAAGAGGTTAGAAGCCGAGACGAAAGGTTGGAAAGAGCTCGCAAGATTTCCAGAGGAGGTGGAAGAAGGTGGACAAAGCTCTCAAGCTTTTCCAAGAAGAACCCGCAGGCTATAGCAACTTTGTTCTCTAATTTTCACCAACCTTTCCTTCACAAAACATCTCAAATATATAGGCAATAAAGGGGAACTAAACAGCTCAATAACAGCCATTAAAATCCAGCATAGGAAACAGGACAACAATTCGGATTCCAGCACAGAAAAAGACAACAGCAGCTGGAGTAATAAAAGCCACGGTAATCAACAACAGAGAATTCCAAACGGTAGAGCCAATATCAAGAAAAAGCCACGGTATACCAGGCAGCATTTAAAAGGGAATAAAGGCCACGGGTTCCACCACAGAGAAACCCCAAACGCCAACATTAAAGCACATTGAAGGCCACGGTTCCAGCAGCCAAATGAGGGAAAATAATGCAGCAGCTCAAGAGGCAAAGAAGAAGAGGAAGAGACAAGTTCCACTCACCTAAAAGCTTGCACCTCATAATGAATTTAGAGCTAAACATCAGCTCATAATGAGCTACACCTCCACATGATAATAATGAGCTTGCACCACTAAAATTTCAACAACTAAAGCTCAAAACCGAAATCAGCCAAAGCTCCCATAGAACTAGAAAACAGCCCAAAGGATAAGGTGGACCCTAAAGCCGGCAAACCCAAGGTAAGCAAACCCAATCCTTTTCCTACCATGATCATTGGATTTACCACCATCATTGGATAGCATAAAATAAAATAGCAAACATAACTAAATTTGTCCAAAACAAATAATGCAAGATAAAATAAAATGCAAGACAAATTAAAATGCATCAAAAAGTCAAATTCTCGTTTAAATCTAATAAAGAAAGGTCATTCCTAATATTTTCTAACCAAGTCTTTTTAGGTTTACCCCTACCTTTCTTAACATAAGTAAAAATCTAATACCTCTACTCTCCTAACCGGGTCATCGCAAGGCCGCCGTTTTATGTGACCAAACCATCTAAGGCGACTTTCTCTAATCTTATCTTCTACTGGAGCTACTCCAACCTTTTCACGTATATGCTCATTTCGTATCCTATCTCTAAGGGTAAAGCCACTCATCCACCTGAGCATCCTAATCTCTGCCACACTTAACTTAGTATTATGCTTCTCTTTTAAAGGCCAACATTCGGCACCATAAAGCATTGCAGGCCTCACTACCATCTTATAGAATTTTCTCTTAAGTTTGAGGGGTACATTTCTATCACATAACAAGCCCGATGCATTCCTCCACTTCAACCATCCAACTTGAATTCTGCTGATAATACCGTTCCATTTTTTTTATCTTATATATCTTTAAAAGGTGCATTGTCTCTTAAGATTTGCACCATTCATTGGTAAGTTTTGAAGAAAATAATAAAAAAATTAAAAGATTATAAAATTAAACAAGTTTGTGTCTAGATAATTTCATTGTTATAGAGAAAGATCAAAGGTGTTGATTTACCTTTTGATTGTTAGAAGTTCAAAATTTGATGGAAATGAAATTGAAGTGAAAATAACATGTTATATATATATATATATATATATATATATATATGAGAGAGAGAGAGAGAAATTTGAAAATTTCTCCTTAACCCTTCTTCCCTACATCCTAATTTCCGACGGTTTATAGCATGCATGTTAGGGTTGTGAAAAAAATTTCATAGCGATGCTCTTTCTCCATTCATCATCTCTGATGGCTAGCGATATTATTTGTTGATTATTTATGATTGAATATGGTGTATACACTCTAAACCCTAAACTCAGAATTATAATAGTCATCACATTATCTTCTAAAAACTTGTTAAAACTATCTTCCAATCATCTTCATCTTTAAAACATGATTAAATAATGATCGAATAATCATCAAGCAATGATCAAATCATCTTCGAATAATGATCGAACTCTCTTCCAACCATCTTCGATCATGATTTGAATAATATTTGAACCATGATTAAATCACAATCCAATAATCTTTGAACCATGATCAAGCAATAATCAAACTATAATCATGCCATGATCGAAGATGTTTGAAGATTGGTCGATCATTGTTCAATCAAGATTTAAAGGTGATTCAAAGATTATTCAAATCATGAATGAAGATGGATCGATCTAGATATGATCATTGTTTGAAAATTATTTTATCATGGTTTGAATATTGTTCAATCCTAGTTTGATTATGGCCTTAGATGGGAATTCTCCAAATTATTCAGTGCTAGGGTTTTGTTTTGCTCATTTGAATTGTTTTATCATATATGCAGTTGCATGCTCTAATCATACTGAAAGAGAGGCATTATAATGATTGGGTCATATGCATATCTATGGATGTGATGGATTGTGGGCTCCGAAAATTCGGCCCCGACCTCCCCGCCTCGCTTTTTTTTTTTTTATTTAGCGAGGGAGTTTTAACTGATAGGTTCCGGGGTAAATTTTGGAAGGCAGATGGATTTGTAGATAAGATACAACCCAGAGATTTCGCCCTCATTTTGTGAGAACTTTATGATATGAGTTCTGGTTTCCTATAGGCGCAAGCCCCTATAGTTAATTACCCCTCTCAATCATGAGAGAGAACTTTCGATTAAGGCTAGTCGTCGATCAGATACGTAGAGTATACGTGGTATCTGGCATATAGTAGTAGCATGAATTTAGGTATTGAGGATTGGAAGTTTGGAATTTGGGTTTGGATTTGGGAATTTGGGAAAGATTTTAAAAGTTTGATATTTAAAATAGGAATCGCACCATCTTGCACTTAAAGCGGATGGTGGGGGAATGAATGATGGGCCCGATCAAGATACCATGGTTCCGTCGTCCCAGGCCATCGTGGTCCCTGATCTACTTAGTCAGAGGAGGTAGTCGACCCAACCTGACAGAAGGATCCTTGTCGGCAGCCATGGGTTGCTTCGTCCAAGGGGACCTTGTAGACCTGGGTTGGATATTTGCCTAAGGGGATAAATTTGAATCCACCTTAGCTTGCAGAGAGCTTTGTGCCCTATCAATCATATCCTATTGATTCATATCTCAAGGATTTGATGCCAATAAGGAACGTATTGGCTCTGGCCATAACCAGTATTTCGTGGTGCCATTTGGCGGCAAAACCACTCGGTTCAGAGGGTCCCGGGTCGTCATAACCGTTTATCCTGCGGTGCCATTTAGCGGCAAACCGCCGGTTAGAGGACACGTACCACGTCCTTACTGGCAGGAGACTATTTGAGAATGGATCATAGTGATATTTTCGACTAGGCATTTGACTCTTTGTGAGCAGAAGTAGATTTTGCTTTGTCCACCCTGGCAAACTGTTGCGGAGGGTGGATGGATTTTTGCTTTAAGCGTTGATGGATAGATTTCAATTTTAAATATTTAGGATTTTGGGCTTTTTGTGGAGTTTTGAGTTTTTGGACTTTTATGGGTATTTTGGGTGGAGCTTTGGAATATTTGAAATGGACTTTGGATATTTGAGAGATATTTAAAAATATTTAGGAACCCCTCCGGTTGAGATCTGCATTCAACACGGCCATCATCGGGGTGACCTCAAGGTCACTTGAAAAATATTTGAATTTTGTAGAAGTTTGAGAGCATTTTGATATATTTTGTGAACCCCTCCGGTTGAGATCTGCAGTCAACACAGCCATCATCGGGGTATTTGGGGTCATTTCCACTTTAGGTTATTGAACCCTGTCAACTCAACCGGGCTATTGATCGAGGATCGGGTTCCTCGTAGGCTTTGTGCCTTTTGTTCATGAATTTTCTTTGTTGAAAGCCTTGAAGGCCGAATATGAATGTATAAAATAAATATTCCGATCGACTTCGTGACCGCATATTTATTTGATATCTCGAACCCTGTCTACTCCTATTTATCAACTAAGGAGGATCAGGTTTCATAGGCTTTATGCCTTTTGTTTAGTGAATTTTTTTGACTGTAGGCCTTGAAAGCCTAATATGAATGTATTGAAACAAATACACTGGTCGCTACAACCATGTATTCGTTTAAAGGTTCGAACCCTGTCGACTTCTATTGATCCGTATAGAAGGATCAGGTTCGAACTATAATTCACTTATCAACCTACGCATCATCCCTAGGCATCACATGTGTACCAATAACATGTTCGTCGGGGCCCATGCTGGTGATTTTTATATTGATTTAGACGTACCCCATTGTGTACCTATGTGTATACAAACTATAGTGTAGGTGCAGGGGTACTTTGAAGTATTTGTAGTTGTACATATATCTGTCATTTGAATGCACAACATTTCATTTGCGAGCTTATACACGCCTTCTGTCCGCTAATACGAGTGTTGTGGATCTGGTGGCGTGCATTGTAGATTGTAGACGCCTTCTGTTTGCTTGTATATGTGTTGCAGATCCGGTAGCATTGCTATTTGGATGTTATGAGGTATTTCCTCATCTTGATATTGACTTCCCTTTCTCAATCACCGGGGAAGGTTTTTTTCTGGATTTTGGAGTTTGTTGCTTTGTAGAGAACTCTTTTTAAGACCATCAGTGTAATGGATTTATTATTTTCGGTGTTTGTGGGCACAAGAACTGTTTTCTTCTAAATTATAGAACTAAAAAGAGATTTTGGAACATCAAGAAGTTTGGTTCTAATTTGTTTGAACTTTCCTCCCATTCTGCCAGGAAGTGTACTTTTTGTACATCGAGTCGCCCTTCTACCCGAAATATTTGAAGATCTTGACCACCAATTTCGTAGGTGATATCCGCCTCGTCGCACATGTCGCACTGGATTCCCTCCCACCGTGCTACAAGAGCGCGTATAGGGGGTCCACCGGCGCGTCAAGCATGTCGAGGGCAGGATTTAAGTTAGAAATGTATACCTTAGGGCCCGGCAGGGAGTCGTCGGCGATTGAGGCTCGTGGACCGGGGTAGGAGGGGCAGACATTTTTTTTTGAATTAATTATAATTAATATTAATTAATTATAATTAATTAAGAAATTATTTTTAATTAATTATTTATAATTAATTATAATTTATTATATAATTAATTAAATTTTATTAAAATTAATTAAAATCATTAATTATAATTAATCTATAATTTATTATAATTAATTAATATTAATTAACTTTTAATAAATTATAATTAATTAAAATAATTAATGATAATTAATTATATAAATTATAATTAATTATAATTAATTAAATTAATTATAATAATTATAATTAATTAAAAATTATAACTGTAATTAATTAAAATAATTACAATTAAATATATTTATTATATATAAAAAAAATATTTTCTAAACACCTCGGCTCGGTGGAATTACTGGATTTGGTCAAAGTAGCGCGTGAGGGACAAAATTACCTTCACTGTCAGCGAGCTCCTGTTCAAGCTTCCGATCATAATGTCGAACTTCCGATCCTTACAGGAAAGGAAAGTCGTCGAGGGTAGCGAAGTCGAACAGCCAGGTAAGAGCCGAAGAAGCTTCACAGTCCGGCGAGCACCTGCTCTTCCGTCCGATCAAAATGTTGTGACTTCCGAGCCGACGACAAGGGAAAGTCGTCGAGGGATCAGCGTCGAGCAACGAAGAGGGAGTCGGAGAAGCTAAAGGAGCTCGGATCGGGGTTCGGCAGTGGCGGCGAGCTCCTTGGCTTCCGATCCTAATGTCGTAACTTCCGACTCAAAAGGAAGGAAAGTCGACGAAGGAGCGACGTCGAACAGCCACGAAGGTGCCGGAGAAGCGCTCGATGGGGAGAGAGTTACCTTCACAGGCGAGCTCCCGATCTTGCTGCCGATCTGACAGAAGGAAAAGTCGTCGAAGGTGCGAGAGATCGAGAGAGAGAGAGCAAGAGATCGAGAGAGCGGTTCTCTCGTTTCTTCGATACTTAACGCGACATAGGCGATTGTGGGATTAATGTCGAAGACGTGCGAACGACGTGCGGTCAACTTTTTGGACGTGCGGCTCTCATGTACGAAATATTTTTTTTTTTTGTATTAGATACGGGTCAACATGGATAAATTGGTTAGACAGGTTGAGGCTTATGACCTCATTTGCAAGGCTGAGAGATTCCTCTTTGATAAGTTTTTCAGAGCTCCTAAAATGCATTTCTCTGGGCTCTAATTTTTCAACTATTACTGAGATGATTGATAATGAGAAGAGCAGAGCTACTCCATTGTGTTTAACAACATTAGAGGGAAGAAACATTTAACATTGTTGAGTTTGCCTTAAGCACACTCAGATGTGATGAGAAGTATACTTCAGGGCACAAGTGTAGGGATCAAACTATTCAGGTTCTCACCATCTATGCTGACGAGGAAACTAAGGGATGTGAGAGTATAGAAGAGAGAGAGAGAGAGAGAGAGAGAGAGAGAGAGAGAGAGAGAGAGAGAGAGAGAGAGAGAGAGAGAGAGAGAGAGAGAGAGAGAGAGAGAGAGTATAAGCTTCATCTGGACGTGATAGAGATATCCCTGAATTCAATAGTGGGATTCATTTCGAATCATACCATGAAGATGAAGGGGGAAATAATAGACATGGAGGTGGTGGTGTTGATTGACAGTGGGGCTACCCATAATTTCATCTCCAACTAGCGTGGGCTAATTGGGGGTGACATTGATGGATACATGATGTTATGGAGTGATGATGGGTATAGGAAGGTGGAGACGGGTTAGGGGATATGTATGGTAGTAGTGTTGACATACATGGGGTTCAGGTGAGGAAGGATTTTCTCCCATTGGAGTTAGGGAGCACTAATATCATCCTGGGAATAACGTAGTTGCAGACATTGGTGGATACCAAGGTCAACTGGGGAGCATTGAAAATGGAGCTGATGGTGGATGGGAGAAGGATAGTGATCAGGGGAGATACATGGCTCACCAAAGCCATGATATCACTTAAAATCAAGGTGATGAGCATACAGGAGGTGGGGGAAGGTTATCTGATGGAACTACATAGACTGGAGAGGATCAGATTGGAGGTGGGCGGGGACAGTCCTCTTTTAGTACAACCATTGATTTAGTAGTTCGGTGAGGTTTCTTTTGAATTGTATGCATTAAATAGTTTGTTTTCCTAGGGTTAGGGTATCTTGAATTTTGACTGAAATTTGAGATCTCTTAAGTTTAGATTTTTGGGCTCTAGCGGTGTGTAGAGATTTTGGGAGAGATAGATCCTCCTCTCGAATAGATGATCAATTGTATATTTTTATTTTCTTCCGTTAGCTGTGTTCTTGCAATAAAATTCTTGTTTTTCTTTGGTTTTCAATTGAATTTGTGGAGATTTCTCGCTGTTTTCCGAAATTGATAGGATTTATTTGAAATCAACAAGTCTTTCCTATCAGATTGATCTTTAGGCTGAATATGCTTGGCAAATTCATTGTTAGCCTGGAAAGTTCATCATTGTTTAAATGAGTTTATAGTGAACATGGAGAGTTTCTTATTTTTGTTATTCTAATCCAATTGGGTTGCTCTGAGCTTTGAACCAAATCAACTTAAACATGGTCTATGAAATATTTAAGTGTATTTTTAATTCCTGATTCTCTTTGTATATTTGGAAATTAAATAGAAAAGAGAATTTAGTGGCTACTAAAATAAAAGAATTTCAACAAATTTACTCTTTATTTGATTGGTTGTACGCATCAGTATCATGCCAAGCCTATAAATATAGGCATGAGATTGTCATTTGAATATTGCTTTGTTTGATCATCTTCTTCATTAGTCTTTCTTTGCAAATTACTTTTATCAAGATGGCTAATATTCTAAGTGAAGCAAGCAGAACATTATATGATCCTGCAGCTCTTGCTAATCAGAAGAAAACCCACAAATCCTCTTTTGAGTGAGCCAACAACTAAGTTAGAGATTCCTCAAAATAAGTTGATAATTTGGCTAATGACTTACTGGATCGATCCAACAATGAAACAATGATTCTTCAGAAATAATTAATGACGACTCTTTAGTATAAACTGAAAATGATTTAGCAGTTCTCAGGAAGACAATTTAACTTTTCAGAACGATCCAATAAATAAGCCAATCATTCCCTCTAGCCATTTATGAAATTCTTTGTTCTTCTATGAAAAGTATTGAATGAAATCTTTCTTTCATATGTTTTTTCTCTACCTTTGAATATTTTGCTTTGATAAGCTATTGAGCCAAGTATATTCTCAAGGTTATTGGGCTGAATGATTGTATTGATTAACTGATACTTGAGTACGTGAATACCAGAAAATGGATTTTATTCTCTCAAGTCTTATTCGGCCTTTTTTCCTTAATGTATTCTTGGACAAGTTGTCATCTTGGATGTTCCTCTTCCTACACTAAATCTTTCATCTTCACGGGGTAACCAACCAGACTTATCAATTTAGACGCAATGTTCTAAGAAAGTATGAATTTGAGCATAAAAGATTTCGTTTATCCAAAACCCCCTATACCTCATTCTTATGAGCTAGGCATATGATAGGAATTGGATGCAATTTCAACAAAACTTGAGAACGACACAAAAAATTTAGGAAGAACACACAAGATTTTTTTTTTCTTTTTTGGCAAGATATATGAAAGAAAATAGCAAGGTACAATTGAATCTTCAATTGGACAGGAAGATCCGGCTCTCCCAAATCCCTTGCCGGTGACTAAAGCCCTCGCAACAAATGAAATTTTAATTTCAGCAAACTCAAAACATAAACTTGAAATTACCCTATTGTTAGGCTTAAATATGCTCCCCTAATTTTCTTCCAAATCTGAATTCAAAACAGCCATATTTTCCTAAATGATTCTCTCCTAAATTTGAATTCAAATTAGTCATCTTTCCCTAAATAAACATTTCTAATTCACTTCCAAATCTGAATTAAAATCACCCTCTTTCCGTAAATAAATCTTCCTAATTTCCTTCCAATCAAATCTCCCTAATTTAGTTCATTAACTATACAAAACTTATCCCAATTTAGTCTTTGATGGACCATTTGAGATCAATTGTATATAGATGGTGGTCTAAATTGAAGAAATTTGATACTTTGAGGGTAAGTTAGTCATATATATGAATCGTCCAGAAACTATTTTGAACTTTTATCCTAAGTTGCTGGTCCGTGGGTATCTTTTATCCTAAGTGAATGATTCAGTGAGATATAATTTGACATATGGTTGCAAAATTCATTCCTATCAACTGCCCCCACCCACTTCTTCTCTCTCTCTTTCTTGTGAGCACTATTGGAATAGATGGAGTCCGTTTAAAGAGATAATTCATAAGTTGGAAAGGGTATGACCTGGTGTTGGCCTAAACTAGGAAAGAGATAAAAGGTGTACGCAACCTCTTTTTTTTTTTCCCGTTATGATTGTGGAGTTATGCTTTCGGAAATAGAAGTTACATATTCTTCATTGGGAAAATGTTAAACGTTATTGCAGCCATCCTGAGTTTTCCTGCTCTAATTACTTTTACTGTTTATGAAGGTGGTGCCCGTTCTCTTTCAGTCTTTGATAATGATGTTGGGACCGGTTCTATTTCACCCCTAATAGTTACTGGTGGCAAAAATGGTGATGTTGGGCTGCATGACTTTCGGTATATTGCAACTGGAAGGAGCAAGCGGCACCGACAACCTAGAGATCAAGATCTCAAATCTGCCACATTTCTGAACACTTCCAATCAGGTTGATAATGCAAATGGCATGATTTGGTACATACCAAAGGCTCATCTAGGTACGTAATTTCATTGCTTTCCTTCATTCTTCTTAGTACTCGTTAGCTCATTTTTTGTTGCTTTCTGGCTCATGTTTTAGGAAGCATTACAAGGATCACAACCATTCCTAATACAAGCATGTTCTTAACCGGAAGCAAAGATGGAGATGTGAAACTTTGGGATGCCAAAAGAGCACAAATGGTTTTTCACTGGCAAAGAATTCATGATCGTCACACTTTTATTCAACCTAACTCTAGAACCATTGGTGGGGTTGTTAGGGTAAGGAGCTTATTGAAGCACTTGAACTGGGATTCTATCAATGCTAATGGAGGTACATATTCTGTTTGCTGATATAATATATGGTGATGAAACATGCAGGCTGCAGTCACAGATATCCAGGTCTTTTCCTGTGGTTTTCTTACATGCGGTGGGGATGGTTCTGTGAAGCTAGTACAACTGAAGTGAGGGATAAGACTAACGTTTCGTTTGGGTCAGTTTCTTTACTCCTTTTTAAAGCAGCTTTTTATTATAAAAATTTCGAGTTCAAGAAAATTTTGAACTAAAAAGCTGCTCTGGAAAAGCAGGAAAAAAGCTGTCCAAATAAAACCTTGAGTTTCTCTCTAACCAAGTTGGAGAGTTTCTGCGACCTTGACTGAGTTTCTGCAGATGACCATTCAGTTCACTTTTTACTTTCAGAGCTAAAGATTATTGCTAGCATCCTCCAAGTGCTGCTTATCCATCGAGGTTTTTCCCTGCCTGGATTCCTATGTTGTCCATATATCCTATATATAAAGCTGTTAAGAATTTTCTTTTTCTGATTCACATTTGTTGGTCAAAATAATTGTAATGCTCTTCCATTATCATGCCATAAAAACCTTACACTCTGTATCTCGGAAATGTTGCATAATGAAAGTTCCTTCCATCATAAAATTTACCTAAAGTGCTCTTTAATTTTTCATGAACTGCATCGATCATAAGTGCTTTTTCAGCTGTTATGAAGGTTTTGTTTGGGACGATTTTCTTACTACTTTTTAAAGCAGCTTTTTAAGAAATATCCCTCTGAGTGTGTAGAAATTTGAATAGAATCAGAAGGTTTATTTAAAGCCTCCAAACATTTTATTATCAGTCACATGTGGGTCAAGAATAACAAAAGGGCTAGTCAATCAGAATTAAAGATTTAGGCTTCATTTGGAACGGCTTTTTTATTTCTTCTGAAAATAGTTTTTTCGTACAATAGTTAAAATTTATGTACTCGAAAGTTGCTTTAAGAAGCAGCAAGAAAATCATCTCAAATGAAACCTTAGCTTATAAGGGCAGGGATTTAATTCAGGAATAGGAAAATATTCTGCAGCTAGTTTATGGAGTGGGTAATAGGAGATTGTTGATGAACTCAAGTAAGATCTATGATTTTATCATCTCGGATTATCATTGGATCTTAGTCTACGTAGTGGAGGTAATTGATCCATCTATCCTAAGAATTTTTGTAAAAAATTGTGTTTCATCATCCAAGGTGCCTTGCATGCCTGGGTCGAAGCGTTTGTCTAAAATTTTGTGTGGGATAGCTTTCTTATTGCTTCATAAAGCTGTTTTTTAGTATTAAAATTTTAATTTTTGAATTAAAAAGCTGTTTTAAATAGTAAGAAAGTCATCCCAAACAAAATCTAAGTTGTCATTCTTAAATCGACCCTAACTAACAGAGAGCTTCATTCTTATGCTCCTTATAGTCCATAACTAATAAGCTCAGCCATCGGGAAACATCCGAGCTTTAGTTATAATTTTAATATGATTGTATTATCTGGTGGCAAACCACCCAGCTATAGGTTATGTACCATGTCGTTATTGGTGTAAGATTTTTTAGAGCGATCTCATACAATTGATATGACATTACTTCTCTATGCTTTTTTTATCAAATATAAATTTATTATCCTTATAACATTGGTGAAGAGGAAATATTATTCTGTGCGGACGCATTACGGTGTCTAGAGACCAATCATAATATGTCACGTTATTTTGTTGCTCGGTATTGCTGTATATCGGGTGATGTGGCATGTTCTGATTGGTCTCCGGACCGCCCGGTATCCGCACAGAATAAATTCTCGGTGAAGAGGATGAATAAATTGGATGATTAATTGCTTTGTGCTTTAGTGCGGTCAGTTATTCCTTCTATATTTTTAGGTTTTAGCATTTCTCTTGGATTTTATATGTTTATAAGGATTTGAGTTCAAAGTAACTTGCTTTGAAATTTGAGGCCCTTTGGAGAATAGGGTACCCCTTTTGGTTGAAATTTCTTACCAACATGACCGTCATCAATGAAAGTTACTTTAAAACATTTCTTTGTGATTTAAAAGCTTAATTTCAGAATGAATGCAATAGTTGTGCCTACCAAAAAGGGCAAATTATTAGGTTCGGACATCGGGCGTGTTCGGAGCCCAATAAAAATGCGCCACATCACCTCCTACTCGATACTGAGCAGTGCCAAGCAGTAACGAGCTTAGTACCGAGCTCAATACTGCTCGGTACTCAGTACTTCATAGTACCGAGCTCAATACTGCTTGGTACTATGAATATCGAACGTAAGCTGTGTCCAGTGTCGAACCCAATAATATCTCTACCAAAAATGGCAATGGATATGATTGAGCTTTGATATTTTCTACCTCATTAACTCTACTTGCCTACAGGGAATAAGTTCATAATTTGCATGCATCACTTGAGTTCATTTAAGCTCTCATCACATTTCAAGCCTTGCCAACTCTATCTTTGTATATAGAAGATCGGGTCTAAATATAGAAATCACCATTGTACCTCGTAGTAAGCTTGCACCGAGCATTTAGATTTTGAAATAAATTTTCTTTGTAAAAGGTCTTGAAGATTTTATATGAATGTAAAATAAAATAAGTGGTTCGTGATTGAGTAACAACTCAGTAAGTTATCAGAACCTACAATTGAAATTAATGCACGATAGTAAAAATAATATGTCTGTGATCATTCAATTCATATCAATTTAATCATGTAATTTCAATATCATATAGCAGTTAATATGAGCAATAGAAATTATTAAAAATAACATAATTTAGATTTAGTGATCAGTGGCTATTTAAAGAATCAATAGGCCATGTCATATCATGTAAATATAATACAATGTGTCTATCATGATTATATGCTAATTTATGTGTTGTTTCATGTGTAGCAATATACATGTCATATCAATTAGGTAATACATATTTGTTCTACGCATATCGTACAGTATCATGACAAGTATATTACGTATTATATCATGTATAAATGCAATGTATCATTTATATCATGTATAAATGTCATAGTATATAAAGGTAAGGCAAACCAGCTAGCTACTTGTGGTATTTTTCTTGTGTCAAGTCCTGTATGCAAACCATATAGGAATTAGTCATAATCATATCAGCCTTGTTTTCAAGAATCGGTATGATACACATAACACCAGTCAGGTGACTTTCATGTAAAAAGTTGTTACTTCATGTTCATCGACATATCATGTCATATAAATCAGTCTCTTTATGCCTCCCTTTTTATATCACTGAGGATTACACCATAAATCTTAATTAAAGGAAAGCTTATCGACCTACCCTCGTGTATATGATAACATGTATCCACCCAATCTGAATCAATCAATCATTTACAACTAGTTCTTCTTGTTTTCATACACATTTCATACCATATCGAGCATAATATCAAACAATATATACACTCATTGTAACTATCATTATACTCATCAATATGCCTATAGTATGCTAAAAATGTATATTTGACTAAATGAATAACTAATGTATGCATATTATATATTTTATGTACAAAAATAATATATTGACTCTAGATCTTTTTATGCTCAATATGTATATACTCATTTCTATTAAAATGATATACAAGCTAAACCTCCAAATAAAATTTCAATACAAATCAATCAAAATATTTAGGAAGATAATATCTATCACATATCAAAAGTTACACAATGAAAAACTATTAAAATGTCAGACATCACATTTTTATCAAATTCAAGAAGTAGAAAATAGACAAAATAGAAAATAATTGAAAATAGGCCTAGGGTTAAGGCTACCGATCACGATCAGAGTACTTTTCTCAATTGGAGCAATGGATGAAAATGCCCCAAAGCAAGCTTTCTCTCTCCCTCTTTCTCTCCTCTTTTCTTCTATGATAATCACGAAAAATGGGGGTGGGGGAATGGCTCGAAGATGCTTTAAGTAAATGGTTTAGATATTTTATATATATATAAGTAAATTTTTTGACCCATCACAATTTTGCTATCATATTATCCCAAAAATTTGAGCTCAATGTCGAGGTGCCACTCAACCCAATGAGGGTTACAATGCCACTCAGCCATATTTTTCTTCATTTTAATTCATTTATAGATTTCTAATGATTATAGGGTAGACCTTTTGAGCTAAACCAGTCTAGCACAACATTTAATGATTTAATATTTTGTACATGTGACATAGTCTTTGGCGATGTTCGATACATTTGATGTTGTCTTTCATGACTTCTAATGCATTTGATGTTACTTTGATGGCATTCGATTGCTTCAAGATTAATTTTATTAGTATTTAATGTAATTAATTATGTTTTGGAAAGTGGAAGAATTAAGTCATTTAACTTAGATAAATATTATTATTTTGATTATTAAATAAATATTAGAATCAAAAAAGGAAAATAAGGGTTTTTAAAAGCCTAGGTAAGGGTTGCACATGTTTTTTAAATTTAATATAAATTTAGCTCGAAATCATACGTAAAAGGACAAATTTATAGCATTGATATTTAGATTGTGGTCTAAGAAAAGCTAGTTAAGAGTTTAAAGAACTCTCAAGATGAATTTTAACATTTAAAAAACAAAGAGGTAAGTGATTACATTTTTTATATATAGCATATATAGTTTTTTTATTAGTTTAATCCATTGACTGACATTGTAACTTTTATTTGTATCCTTGTGAAATTTTAATGGAAGTGTTTTACATTAAAATGAAGGAAATTAAATAAATTATGTTATAATATAGTATAAATAAATGTGATAGTTGTATATGTATATTGATATGTTTATATAAATGAAAATGAAATGAAATGAAATGAATGAATTATAACTTAAATGAAAAGTATTATAATGGAAAAGTTATATGCATCAAAATATAGCAGTTCATTCTCTTATAGTACTGGTTGGGCATGCATCATATTTGTGCATGATAAATAAAAAATGTTGGAAATAAAAATAAAAATACTTGAATTAATATTTGTACAAAATTTAAACAGTGCTCCTAGAATAAATGAAATGTTGAAAGATTAAATTAAAAAAAAAAGTCCTAAAGAATATTATATAAGTCATGAATTGATAGTATGTATATTTACATTAGGTACTCACGTATACAACAACAATAATAGCAAGCCTTTATCCTATTATGCGGGATCAGATATATAAATGCTTTTTCTTCATTGTGTCATGTTAAGAGTCAAATTCTCAATTAAATCTAATAAAAAAAGACATTTCTAATAATTTCTAACCAAGTCTTCTTAGGTCTACCTCTATCTTTCTTAACATAGACCAAATCTTATACATTAAACCGGGTCACCGGGAGGTCATCATTTTATGTGGCTAAGTCATCAAAGGTATGCTACTAGAGCTACTCTAACCTTTTCATGAATATGCTTGTTTCAAATTCTATCTCTAAGAGTGAAACCACTCATCTACCTGAGTCTCCTCATCTCTGTAACACTGAACTTAATTTTTTCTTCACTTTTAATAGGCAACAATATATGGTACAATAAGGAAGAGGATTATTGATAGCCACCATTTCTCTAGGCACTTAAGTTAAAACTCCTTATTTAGTGTGATTACCAGGATGCATTAATCATTGTATTGATTTACTATCATTGCACTGATTTACTATTACAATACTATTTTATTACAACTACTATAGATTTTACTGATACTACTATTAATTCACTATAAGTATTACTGCTATTGTTTCACTATTTAATAATTTATTGTTATTGAGCACGTAATTCTTATTACTGAGTATGTGTTATAAGATACTGATTTGATACTGATATAGAATGATTAAACATTATATATATGCTGATTTGATAGTACTATATTGATATGGATTATGATAGTCTTCATAGATGTTTTAGTTTTATTGATTTTTATGATTTCTTTATTCATTAGATAGCATTGCTAAGACATATGAATGACATATGTACTAGATTTACTAGTTTAATAAAATTATTATTTTTGTATTGTATTATTTTGCTGGCCTCTCAATCATATTAGTTTACCAATTCAAAGATTTATCGTATAATATGTATTTTATTATTTCTGAATAGATTCATGATCATATTTACTGTCACTATTTAAGAATTGAATGTTTATATAAATATCATTTCTTTACCATGCTTTGAGTTCAACTATAAGATTATAGTGACTTACTAGATTTCTTTAGCTCAATATATTTGGTTTAAATTATTTTAAATTAGGAAAGATGATCACGAGTGTGAGACTGATAAGTTATAGGATTTATTAAATTTTACTATTGTATTATTTCTTTTTATTTTTTAGTTATTCTTTTATACTTAAGAGTGGAAAGATGGATTATTCTGTGAGACTGGTCAGTATTGTGTATAATTTTTTGATAGGATTATATATTGCATTGATGTTTTGATAAATAGAAGTTGCTTTCACTGATATTTTATTATTTAAAAAATATAGATGGTTATGGTTTTTAATTAAAAGATAAAAGAAATAATTCTTGCAAATTAGATTTTAAGGCATGACACATGAGATCTAGTAGAATCTCAAAATTAGTACATATGTACTTTATATAATGCCCCCTAATCAAATTTGGAAGAATGATTCTTTTTCTTTTAATGCCCCCTAACAAAATTTGAAAGAATGATCCTTTATCTTAACCTAAAACGATTTAAATCATATATAATATGCTAAACAGTCCAGCATGTTATTAAAATTCAATAACTAAATTCAAATTAAGGCAAATAAGTAGTATGTATGTCGTCAGTCAATTCATAACAGTAACAGTCATATGATTAGAAATCAGTGCATAAATAATAAAACTCACACACATAAACCAGTACGGGCGTCAAATAAATAAAGTAGCCATCGCATCGATATTATGAATTAGTAAAGCAATCATTTGCATTGGTAAAACTCAAATTAATGCAGTAAAATCTTATAGCAATGTACACATACTATCCAATTAGTCTATATCAATGGCAAATCATATGCTCATTATACTATGTGCTCTATATGTCACATGCTCAGTATCAGTACAGTGAACTATTATAAGTAATTAGTACAGTGAATCAATAATATTAATAGAAATAATAAATTAATAATAATTTAGTAATAATATCGATACCAATAAATATAGTGATAGTAACAATAAATCATTGTTATAATAGTAGTTTGTAAAGTGAGAGTAAGTCAATAAAATATATGTAAAGCCATATAGTAATAATAAATCTATAACATATTTTTTAGTAATCACATTAAATAGGTAAGAAATCCTAGCTTAATTAGTATTTTTGTAGTAAGCAGTAATCTGTATCAGTATCTCATTAGCTCAATAAATAAAGTCATTTCACTTTGCTCATTAACACACTAAAAATTTCTTATAACTTCTAATCAATATCACGTAAAACTGTAAAGGAGAACACCAAATCATAATATTTAAAAGAAAGCTCGTTGGCCCATCATGTTGTACATGTCAGCCAATCTCCAATCAACGCATGAAATCAACCTTTACTTGAACTCTCACATATTAGTATCACATTATTATAACAGTAATATTGATTAGCAATTATCTAATCACCTATCCTTTTTTATTCTCAATGCTTGTATTAACAATATATTTAAATAAAAATATCAAATTTCTATACAATATAAATAATACAAAAGTCAGTGACTTCTATTTTACAAAATAAAATTCATAAATGTTGCAGATAGAATGTCCAAATAATCAATATGATAACATAAAAAAAGTTGTATTGTAAAAGTTCAATAAAGTCAGGAAAAATATAGTAAAATCAACTTAAAATAGAGATATGACTGGAATCACCTACCTTGATCTGAATAATTTTGTAAAAGTGGCAAAGTGATTCGACCTCTAAAAATTAGGTTTCTTCATTTCTCTCCGCGCGTTGCAATTCAATCAGGAATTCTGATTTTTTTCATTTTCAATTATTTTCAAAAATTCAAATTGTCACACTCTTCTTCCTTATACTATCTATTGCTAATAAACAGTGGTGAACAAGGGTGTTATGATGAGGATGTTCATGTTGATGATTCAAAGAAGTTGGAGCAAGCCATGAATAATGAGATGCATTCACTTGTATTAAATTTTATGAGTTAATAGAGCTACCAGATGGCAAGAAAGCGTTACTGAATAAATGGGTTTACATGCTAAAAGAAGAACTAATGGTAACAAGTACTATAAGGTCAGGTTTGTAGTTAAACTTTTTAGCGAAGGGATGGAGTGGACTAAATTGAATTTTTCTCTCTAGTAGTGAAGTTGACTATAGTGACAGTTATATTGAGCATAATAGTATTGATGGATTTACGTTTAGAGAAAATGGATGTAAAGTTAATATTTTTTCATGGTGACCTTAAAGAAGAATTATACATTATGCAAACTCAGAGATATGTAGTCATAGATAAAGAAGATCTAGTGTGTAGGCTCAAAAAAAGCCTACAAAAGCTAAAGTAGGCACCAAGATAGTGGTGCAAAAGATTTTACTGATTTAAGTTAGATAATGGATATACGAAGTGCCAGGTATATCATAGTTATTTTTTAAAATATTTTTATAATATTTATATATTACTACTCTTGTATGTGGATGATATGCTAGGGATGTGATATAAAGAAAATAAGAGAGCTAAAGGAGGAGTTATCAAAGGAGTTTGAAATGAAAGATTTGAGTTCAATAAAAAAAATTCTCAGTATAAGAATCAGTAGAGATAGAAGTGTAGGTATATTGAAGTTATCTCAAGTTGAATATGTTGAAAAGGTGCTATAGAGATTCAACACGAGTGAGGTGAAGCCAATTTTTACTCCCTTTGGTAGTCATTTTCAATTATCTAAGGGACAGTCACCTAAATCTGAAGTAGAGCATCAACAGATGGAGAGGACTTCATATGTTTCTGTAGTTAAAAGTTTGATGTATGTTATGATTTGTACAAAACCAAATATAATATATGAAGTGATAGTGGTTATCAAATTTATGAGTAATCAAGAAAGATTTCATTTAGCGGCGGTTAAGTGGATTCTCAGGTACTTGAGAGGATCAATTAACAAAGCTCTTTATTTTAGAGATGTAGGGATGATCTATAGTGATATGTAGATTTTGATCTTGATGGAGATATTGATGATATGAGAAGAGAATTGGTTATATCTTCACTTTGGGAGAGATTGTAGTGAGTTGGGTTTAAAAGTTACAAAAAATTATTGATCTCTTAATTACAAAAGTTAAGTATATTGTAATCACTGAGGCTAACAAGGAGATGTAATGGTTGTAAGTTTCATGACTGAAGTTGGTAAGGGGAAAATGAATGAGAAGTTGTATAGTGACAACATGAGTTATATTCATCTAGCCAAAAATACTATATTTCATGTCAGGACGAAGCAGATCCAGCTTTGATATCATTTCATCTGATCACTTTTAGAAAATGGTCAATTATTTTTGGAGACGATTTGTAAGACCAAGAATCCTGTAGACATATAGATGGAGATGGTGACAGATGATAAACTGAAGCTATGTATAGCTTTAGTTTGTTTTCATGAAGGATGAGATAATGGGTTTAATTTTGTGTGGAATCTGATTATGTCAATCAATCAAATTATATTGCTGCCTCATACCTTAATTCCATCAATCGAGCTTGTTAGAGGGTTGCATGGGATCCTCCCCTTGCTTGGGTTCGGATACATCTCTGTGATATTGTGTATCGAGCATTGCAGCACTATATAGTTTTCTTGGAGACAGATATGGTGTAGAGCACTAAAAAGCTCCAAATGTTGGCACTATGGCGCTCTGGTCCCCAATGCTACAGTGCTGTTATGAAGATTGGAGATAGAAAGTTGAATGTCGCGATGGTCTAAACTTGGGGTTGTAAGATGGACTGGGCAATTTTCTTTCTCGTTTTTCATGAAAGGTTGTGTCCCTTAGTGATTTGTATGAGTTTCTCTTTATTTGTTTGTAAGATAATAGTGCAAGAGTGAAGAGAAATAAAGAGAGAGAGAGAGAGAGAGAGAGAGAGAGAGAGAGAGAGAGAGAGAGAGAGAGAGAGAGAGAGAGAGAGAGAGAGAGAGAGAGAGAGAGAGAGAGAGGAAAGAGACCTGTACCATTTGCCCCAAATTTTCATCATGAATTTCTTGGTATGGTGTGGCTCAATGATTTTTTCATCGTTTTGGATTTTCTCATGTTAAATCCTAATGTTCTTTATTTTTACTATAATTTTCTATTTCTTATTTGTTTCCTTGTGTGATTTTACTTCCCCAACATATAATTCGAAATGTGTCAGTCCATAAGGAGGAGAGTGAATTGCCATAACCAAGTGAAACGATTATCTCTCCACATAGAAAGCATATACAATAACAATCATTAAATTACCAAGAAGTCAAAGGACGCATGCGTTGGCTCAAAAGAGTGATAAATAAAGTAAAAAAAATCTTGAAAATATACCAAAAAAAAAAAAAAAACTAATGAGAATTTCATGGACCCAACATCCAAAGTTATCAAGCATGAAATCATGTCATGAAGGTAGTCGATAAGTTCCAATAATCACACACTCTATCAACAATCATATATTATACTTTCTAGAGAAAGCCTCGTGATCTTAAACTGAGAAAAGAAACTCAGAATTCTTAAATAGCCAAATTAGAATAGATAAACTAGAAATATGTAAAAATTATAGGGTGATTTACATACATGCCACTTTATTATATGTATATTATATATTTAACACCTAAAACTTAAATATTACATCCCTACCACCCAAATACTAATTTTACAACAAAAAATATCACTCCGTCCAAATGAAACGTCACTCCGTCCAAACTTCCGCGAAACACAACCTCTTCTCCTGCTCTTCCACAAAAGGCAACCTCCGCGCCTGCTCTTCCGTGAAAGGCAACCTTGGTAAGTTGCAATTTGTCTTCTCGGTAAGCTGCAGTTTGTCTTCTTGGTAAGTTGCAGTTTGTCTTCTTCCATTGCCATATCTCGGTAAGCTGCAGTTTTCTCCTCTCGCATTCTTTGAAAAATAATTCGGTTTCAGTATGATCACATTTGGTTTAACAGTAGAGACTTTTACATCAATTATTGTACTTAAAATATTTCAATTGAACCTGCTTTAAGATCATCAGAGAATGAAACTCATTTAATATAGCAATCCAAACTATATAGCTATCCAAATCATACTAAAACAAAATCGATATAGTTGTATAGCTGCAGTTCTTACCAGGCTATACCAAAAAATCTAACAAAGTTGTCACCAAAACATGAAACTTCTTTAACATCGATCGTTCTTGAATATCCTATTCTACCGAGTGCGTTTTCTGAATGTCTGATTTTTGGAAGAAATAAAACTAAAATGCTAAGATGGTAGGGATGTAATATTTAAATAAAAATAGAAATGCATACCGATTGCGCAAGAGAAAAAGCATATCAGATGCAGGGAGAGCAGCTGAGGAGAGAAGTACGCGCGAAAAGAACTCCTCACGCGGGAAGAAGAGTCACACGGTAGGAAGAGACGGAGTGACGCTTTGTTTGGACTGAGTGGTATTTTTGTTGTTAAATTAATATTTGAGTGGTAGGGATGTAATATTTAAGTTTTAGGTGTTAAATATGTAATATATATATATATATATATATATATATATATATATATCTGCTGCTCAATATTTGGCGTCAGATTTCTCGAAATTTGGAATCATTGATATTGAGATTTCGATTGGATCATTGGAGCAATCGGCGGGCAAAGGGTGAAGGATCTAGCGGCGGTTAATCTGTTGATCTCTTCTCCTCTCCGCTGCTCCACCTGCCTAATCGTCGCTTCTATATGTCGGAACCCTATCCCGACGATCTCGACCAACTTCTCGACAGTACGATTCGCCTATTCTCTCCTTTCTCTTTAACATGATGTGTTATAATTTTATTAGCTCACAGCACTTGTTTTTTCTTCCAGATGCTTTGGATGATTTTGCAAAGCTTGATCTCGCTCCCACTCAGAGGTGTTTCTCTTTTTTCCCTATGTCCATTTTGAAATTGTCGATTTTCTGTTAATTATATGTATGCTATGTTTCCGTTCGATAGAGGAATCGGCGGAGGCGGAGAGGGGAAGGAAGGAGGAGGAGATGTGTTGGCATCGCCTCCCTCTTCGTCATCCTCATCTTCATCGACTTCAGTGAGGGGGTTGGGGATGGGTCTGCCTAATTTGAGGGCTAGAAAGCAGGGGAAGCAGCAGACTGCTCTTCCTCCGAAGAAATCTCACGCAACCGAAGCGTTAGAGAAGCTTACACAGCAGACCCGCGAGGCTGTTCGGGAGCTGGAATCAGTAACGGCTGCAGCAGCAGCAGGGTCAAGAGGAACTGGTGGGTTTGACGAGGAGGGCATGGTCGAAGACTTCGTCAAGCAGTTCGAAGAGCTTGCTGGCTCGCAGGTTTCTCTCTGTCTTTCTGCATGTTTTTTATTAGTATTCTTTTTTCCTTTTTGTTATCCACCTGCCAATCGCCTTAATCGATATGGAATGGGAGTTCCTAAGCACTCCATTAACTAGCAATCATGCCCTTTTTTTTGCATTTAATTCATTTTACAATTATTTTGAATAACAGTATGCTTTGAGCTTTCGAGTTCGAAAGAATTCCATGGGGGAACTAAACTAGGGAGCCTGGAGGTTATTACCATTTTGCTGCTATTGTAACTTTGAAGTTTGCTTTAAATTATCCAACCTTGACATTTTGGCCACTTCGGTGAATTTACACTAATTATTTGGCGTTAAGGGTTGTGGAATCAATTATCGTGATGCTGTAGGAATTATTATGGCTAGAGAATATAGAGTGGGATGGGTTTTGGGAGGAGTTTTTTTTTTGGCTATATGATTTTATTTGTGTCGATCCTCAGCGTAAAACTTGTCAAACAATTATGACTTGGAGTTATTTAATACATTGTACAATTATTTTACTTAGCCTTTTTTTGGTTGGGGGAGGGCAACTGGTGGCAAGTGCTTTGGCAGCAAACAAACATAAGTGTGTTTGCGCATATGCTCGGGAGTATTAATGTTTCATAAGATAAAGTGATGTCAGCGTCTTTGTGAAAGGGTTGAAAAGAGTTTAAGTTGAAGTGTGTTGATAGTTAAGGGCCTATTTGGTTTTTTTAAGTGAAATAGGTACGAAGCAAAATGTTTGCTTGAATCTTTAATTTATTGAGTGTAATTTCGAGTAAACTTTAAGTTTTGTTTAGGTTGTAATAAGCATGTGATGGGGTAGCCATGAATATTTCATGGGTTAACTAGTTTGTTTTTACTAGATTAAGAATATCAACATTGAATTTTACTGGAGTAGTTCCAAGAGAAGTGCTATGGAGAGTTCTTGAAAAGAAAGGAGTTAATAATGCTTATATTCAAATCATTAAAGACATGTATGCATGAGCTATTACTTGTGTCCAAATCCAAAGTGGTTTAACCAAGTATTTTCCTATTTCGGTTGGATTACATCAAGGATCAGCCTTAAGCTTATATCTTTTTGCTTTAGTCATGGATGTTCTCACCAGACATTTGCAAGAGGATGTACCTTGGTGTATGCTTTTTGCTGATGATATTCTTCTTGTTGATAAGACTAAAGAGGGAGTTGAAGGTAAACTTGAATTATAGAGGTCAAACTTAAGAGTCCAAAGGTTTTCGCTTGAGTAGATCTAAAACTGAATATATGGAGTGTAATTTTAGTAGCAATAGACCTAGTGAGGAGATTGTGACTTTGGGCGACCAAGTCATTAATAAGAATACACGTTTTAGATATCTTGGATTTATTGTTCAGAGTGATGGTGAAATAGATGGGGATATTATCAGCAGAATTCAAGTTGAATGGTTGAAATGGAGGAATGCATCCGGCTTGTTGTGCGATAGAAAAGCCCCCCTCAAACTTAAGGGAAGATTCTATAAGATGGTAGTGAGACCTGCAATGCTTTATGGTGCCTAATGTTGTCCATTAAAAGAGAAGCATAATACTAAGTTAAGTGTTGTGGAGATGAGGATGCTTAGGTGGATGAGTGGCTTTACCATTAGAGATAGGATGCGAAAATGAGCATATACATGAAAAGGTTGGAGTAGCTACAGTGGAAGATAAGATTAGAGAAAGTCACCTTAGATGGTTTGGTCACATTAAACGGAGGCTTTCCGATGACCCGGTTAGGAAAGTTAAGGTTTTATATTTGATTTATGTTAAGAAAGGTAGAGGTAGACCTAAAAAGACTTGGTTAGAAAATATTAGAAATTATCTTTCTTTATTAGATATAAATGAGAACTTAAATTTTAACATGACACAATCATGAAAAAGGATTCATGTAGCTGACCCCACGTAGTGGGACAAAGGCTTGATGTTATTGTTGTTGTTGTATTTCATGTATCTGATATCTTGATATACTTACTTTTTTAGGGAAAACTACTTGTGATTTATTTTTATGATTCAGTCTTTATTCTTTTATCAATGCATGCTATAGGTAAAGTTCTACAAATATCATAGATTGGCTTTAGGCGCTATTCTGCCAACAGATAATAATATATGCCCTTTTGTTAACTTTCAACTATCCTTTCTTACTTGATTTGGAATAACACTTGGCGTAGGCGCTATTCTGGCAACTGTTGATTTTTCTTGTATGTTAAAGTTGAGCATTACATCTATTTTAAAAAACTGTTGATTTCTATTGTAAAGTATTGGTTGAAAGAAATATTATCTACCAGATAAAGGCATGTTTTTATTGTATAAGCATTTTTACTTATGTGCAATACTGCCACTTTTGCAAACTTTTTGAGATTTTTAATTTATGCTGATATCAAACACCAGTGTTTTTATGAAGTATAATTTTATATCTATGCGGCTTTCTCTTTTCTTCTATGAGAATCCTACTTTATTATTTGACCCAAATTCTTTGGTTTTTATTTGATTTAGTTAGTTAGCACAATTAGGATAGAAATGATGTATAGCTAATGCTATTTTTTCTATTTACAGGATATGGAATCCATTGTAGAAACCATGATGCAGCAGCTTTTGTCAAAGGATATTCTCCAGGAACCGATGAAGGAAATCGGAGAAAGATATCCTAAGTGGTTGCAAGAGCATAAAGATAGGCTAAGCAAGGAAGAATATGATCGCTATTCTCGCCAATATGAACTGATATTAAAGCTTAATGAAGCTTATGAAGAAGATCCTGATAACTTCAATAAAATAGTTGATATCATGCAGAAAATGCAAGAATGTGGCCAACCCCCAAGTGATATTGTTGATGAGCTCGCTCCTGGTCTTGATATAAATAATCTCAGCCAATTGTGAGTCTCCCATTCTTGCTTATAATAATCTGAATTCAAGAAAAAAATTTAAATTATTATCCATAATGTTACGCCGTATTTCTGATAATGTATAATTTTTTAAAATTAGTGGTAGTGAGGCCTGCAATGCTTTATGGTGCCGAATGTTGGCCATCAAAAGAGAAGCATAATACTAAGTTAAGTGTGGCAGAGATGAGGATGCTTAGGTGGATGAGTGGCTTTACCCTTAGAGATAGGATACGAAATGAGCATATACGTGAAAAGGTTGGAGTAGCTCCAGTAGAAGATAAGATTAGAGAGAGTCTGATGAGGACATCGTCAGCATTTTCGACACGTGTACCATCAGGAGATCGACGGCTACGATCATGAGCTTATTTCGAGTCATTTTATGTAGTTGTTTATTTGATTTTGTGTTTTTTCCGTTTTTGCCCTTATGGGTGGTTAGTTGCTATTGTAGCCCAAGGGGCATTTTAGTCTTTCGTTTTTCTTTGTCATTGTGAGGCCTATTTATATGGCCCTTCTCTTGTAATAGTTTTTTTAGTTTTTGATGAAATGAAATTTACTACTTGTTCTCTTTGTGTGTTCCTCCCTCCAAGATCTCTTAGTGAGTTCGCCGGAGAAGACTAGATCTCTTTGTGAGTTCTAGTTCGCCGGAGAAGACTAGATCTCTTTGTGAGTTCTAGTTTTCGAATTATCTCATATTGTGGAAAATCAACGTGGAGACAATCGAGGTTAGTAAATCCGTAGTCGTCGAAGCCTTGAAATATCCATTTCTTCCTTTTCCCCTTGCTCTTCCCGCCGCCCACGCCAAGCAACTCAAGCCGCCGGCCACCCTGCCTCCATCTTCCGCAGGCCAGCTCAGCCGCCGCCAGCCAGCAGCCGGCCACCCCTTGGACCCCCATGCCGCCGGCCCCCTCTAGCTCCCCCTTTTGAATTTTGAATTCCCCTCTCTTAATGACTTTCCTAATTAAGCCATATTAATTTGGAAAATTAATTAAGAGGAGTTACACATATTTGAAATTCAAATTCAAATTCCCTCTTACTTTCATTTGAATTTGGGAGTTATGATAATTAATTAAGAGGAGTTACACATGTTTGAAACTCAAATTCAAATTCCCTCTTATTTTCATTTGAATTTGGGAGTTACTTATGATATAATTAATTCTGAAATTAAATGTCAGTTTTATTATGCTTAATTAACTCCTTGTGGTCCCCACTCATTTAAATTCTCAAGCCTTCTCACCACTATACATGGCCGGCCCCTCTCTCCTCTCTCTCCCCCATTAAGTCCCTTTATCCACCTCACCAATCTTCATTAATTGGTATCTCATTATGGATCCAATTAATTAAGATCCCAAACTTACTTCTCTCCTAATCACCTTAATAACTCCACAAATTCAGCCCATTCTTCTCCCCATTTCCATCCCTCTCCCTCCTTGGATTAATTTGAAATTCAAATTAAATCCCTCTCCTAAACCACTAAAATCTGAATTTTATTTCAGATTTCTTGCATTTGCCTCGTAGCCCCCACCATAGCCGACTCCCCCCATCTTCTCCTCTTTTGCTTCAACAAGTGGTCGGCTCAAGGGGCTCAAGAAGAGAGTTCTCCACATCCATGGACGGCCGATCCCGACTTCGACCACGGCTTCGTCTTTGAAGATCAAGGAAGAATGGATAAGACGTTGGATGCTCACTAGTCATCCCATGGACTACCCGCCACCGGCTACTACTCCAACGGACTACACTTTTGTGCGCCATTTGTCTCCTAGTGGCATCGCTCGGTTGCTCTCAATCTTCCTCCATTAAAAGTGCCACCAACAAGAGAGTGAGTGAGAGACCCAAGGTGAAAAGTTCTATTTGTTAATTGTGGATTATTGTTTCTCCCCATAGCATTACTCTTTAATTCTATGTTGTCAATTTGATATTGTCCCGTTAATCTAGTTATAACTGCATGCCTTACTTAATTTCGAATTGATAATTCTGAAAACCTAACTTGGGTAAGCATTAATTCTATAACTAGCAAAGCTTTAAACTCTTATATTAAAATCCCCAAGCAGTTCTTGTTTCCATGCATTACGTTTCACATCAGAGTCGCCTTAGATGGTTTGGTCACATAAAAAGGCGGTCTTTCGATGACCCGGTTAGGAGAGTAGAGGTAAGATTTGACTTGTGTTAAGAAAGGTAGGGGTAGACCTAAAAAGACTTGGTTAGAAAATATTAGGAATGACCTTTCTTTATTAGATTTAAACGAGAATTTGACTTTTAATAGGACACAATGGAGAAAAAGGATTCATGTAGCCGACCCCACATAGTGGGATAAAGGCTTGATGTTGTTGTTGTTGTTGTAGTATTTGTAGTTCTAGTTTTCGTAAAAATAATCAATCTATTCTCCGTAGTCAAATAAAATCCTATGTTATGGTATCTCATTTATTTTTTAAGCATGCAACATATTTTGATAATGCCATTCTTTTTTGGCTGGGCTAGTACATTATGACTGTGAAATGAACTGTACAATATTAGCATTGTAGGTATTGTAGTATTACTCCTATCATTAGAAAACCATGCATGGAACTTAAAATTTTGATTAGCTTAGTATTACTTGTTTGTTCAGTTCCTGTGGCCACCATCTTTTATGGCATTGTTCTTGTAATAGTTTATTGGGTTTGTTCGATTGTAATCTGCTTTAGCTACTTGCGACAACACAAAATAATGAATGCTTTTTATTACAATAATAATTTTTGGGATTGTTTAGATTATATTAAATAATATATTACATTAGTTAACATTTTGTTCAATACAACACTTGCCCAACTTGACCCTTCAGACACCCTGTTCATTGACTCGTTATAGTTGTAAAAGAGGTGGTGATTGATTTTATTTCGTGGTTAGTGCTATTCAGCACTAAAATCAGAAAAAAAATTATTTCCAAGACTTATTACATCTTACTGTTGATCATATTATTAGTCCAATGTACTATTTTTCTTTGGGCTTTAGAAGCTTGACCTAAGAAGCAAATTTTATGAAACGGGGCTTGTTAAGATATGTGATGATTAAAACAAGAATAGTACCTCAAAACTTGCTGATCTCAAATGAGTAGTGTAATGGATTGAGTTTTGTTAAGAGTTGCATGGGACAGAAAAAGATGTTTAGGAGGCACTTGAAAAAAAAAAATTACCTAAGTAGACAAATAAAGGGGAGTAGAGAAAGAGGAAAAGGGAGGAGATTTGGGCTTCTTTCTCTCTTTTCCGCAAAATCAAGGTTCTTCATCGTTTCTGTCAATATGTTGCTACTATTTTGCAGGATAATAATGGCATGCTTAAATCTTTAAGGGCTTGTTTGGTTCAGTTCAGTTTTATTATTGCTTCCTATTTTTAAGCAAGATAAATTTTTATTATAAACTGTTTAGCTACATAGTTCTGTTGAAAATACTTTTTTAGAACTCCATTTTGGTATCGTTTCTGAAAGCTATTGCCTAGCTCCTTTCCACGGTTGCTTTTGTTTTGATCAAAGGAAAAGTACAAATTAGCCACACTTTCTCATATTTCATGATCATGTTTCCTGATCAAGGGAAAAGAATGTTTTGATCTTATGATGTTTGACAAATTCGCAAGTTCCACACTAAAGATTTTAAATATTAATGTTTTCGAAAAATGAAGGAAACATTCTTTTAAGATTTGGAAAAGAACCAATACGTAAGATAAAAGATAGAAATAAATTGTTTCAACCACTCTTTCTTTCAAGTAGATATGGACTATTCTTTGCTCTAGCTTGCCTCACCTTTCTCATAGTTTGGTCCTGAAAAGGAAAATGATCATCAATGAAGGACATTTAAAAGTTTTTGCTTTTTGATTAATTTATGAATGGGCTATCAATCGGGAATACGGTTTGGAATATGTAAGATACTTTTTAGGATAAGAGAGGGAGAAAGGGATTGTCCCTTGTCCTATAATCATCATAATATTTCTTACCAGGACATGTTAAGTAGTTTTCAAATGAATATGCATAGATTGTCATGTAGGACATTTTTTAATAGATGTAGAGTTATGGAGAAAACAACTTTTTTAAAAAAATTATTGTGGGTATAATAAATTTCTACTATTGAAAAAATTGGATAATAACTTTTTTACAACTAGCACACTGTGGTATATATGATTATAAAAATTTATTTCTCATTGTAAAAAATTCAAAAAAAGAACAATAAATAAATAATTAAATAGTAGTGTGATAGTAGTCTGGAAAGTAAAGCAATAAAAAGTTGCCTCAAGCAGACCTTAAGATACTACCAAGGTTATTGAAATCACCAGCAAACCTATCTTTACCATCATGAGGTCCTTGTTTATTACTTCCAGTTTCCCACAGAATACATATAAGGTCTGTTTGGGATAGCTTTCTTAAGGTTTTTTTTTTTTTTTCAATCTTTTGCTTCATTTCTGTTTGGCTCCTGCTTTATCGTTGCTTTTTAAAATTTTATGTGTTGGGAAGATATTTTTCCGAACTATATCTATTAAAGTGTTGTAGTTCTAAGAAAGCTACTTTCTGACTTTTAAAAAAGAAAAATACTTATCATTTGCACAACAGTTTTCAAAAAAGTTATTTTCCCCACAACAACGCTACAACTATATTTAAAAATGTTGTAACCCAAATAAGACCTTATGTCTTATGGTCCATTTGGGATAATTTTTTTTGGCTATTTTGCTTTTCATACTATTGCCACACATCTATTTAACTACTGTTTTTTTTTATTTCTTTTCAAAAATCTCTATTGTTGAAAGTAGCCTTTTACAACTAGATATGTTAGAGTGTGATAATTATAAGAAAGTTGTTGTTCAATTTTCTTTTAAAGAAAAAAATTAATATATCTATAACAGCTTTCAAAAAATAATTTTCCTTACAATAGCTCTATAACTCATCTACAAAAAGCTACAACCACCCCAAATCGACCCTTAGGTCTATTAGGGGCAGCTTGTTAATAGCTTTGCTTTTAAATCCTTGTCACATTGCTGTTTCGCTCAAATTTTCTTGTTGATTTTTAGAAATTTTTGTGGTGTAATGTTACTCTTTACAATCAGAACTATTAAGTATAATAGCTAAAGAAATTTGTTGTCCTATTTTATTAAAAAAGAAAATATTTATGATGCCTTCAACATTTACAAAAAAAAAAATATTTTCCACATAACTACTATACAACCACATTTGCGAAAGGTTGCAAATACCCCAAATGCAGGGAAGGAAATTCTTGGCTTGTGCTGAAACTTTTACTCTTTCAGCTCTTCCTTAAGTGTTGGAGTGATGCTCGAACAATCCTTAGCTTGGTTGTTCTGTGGTGGTTTGAATGCTTTTCATGTTTAACTTCCCTATATATTGCTTTTTGTAAAGCGCCACATTGTTCAGAGGAAGAAAATATATCTCAGCCAAACTTTCTTTCACGTAGAGTGGGCATAGCTCATTTGAGCTATCTGAACTTTGATATTACGTTGCAATGGACAAAATGAGAGCCGCATGCTTGGTTTGCCATTCATTGAGATCTAAGATCTTTCTGACGACTGGATTTTAATATCTGGTTAATTTTCCATAGGGAAATTGCAGAAGTTGTTGATGGCAAGTCCTTTTAGTGAATTTTTTGAGTTCATCAATAATTCCATGCCTCTCATCATTGGACGAACCTTGTTGGAAATGAGGATACTACACCTTTGATCGTGAAATATTGATTGCTTGTTGAATCCTATGAATCACGTGAAAGTAGGATACTCCAAATTCGGGGGTCAAAGAGTTTCATAAAACGTTCATGGTGGAAAAAAATGGGAGTGAAAGATCCCACTGAATCGAATTTGATCCACGAATCTAAGAAATAGTGAGAATTCTTGATCTCTCTCAATATCTCTCTCAATCTAGGGGTAGCGGTGGTTTGTGCATTAACACTAGTAGGGATCTCATTGGAGATGGTCTTGATTTGGTAGGCACGACTTAGGGCCTCAATCTTGAAGATGAGATCCTGGGAGAATTTTTGTCGATCCCCTGATCAGCTTGCGCTTTGCCACCTCCTCACCCTCTTTGCCACCTCCTCACCCACTTTGCCACTTCGACAAATTAAGCCTTAGACCTATGCTATAAATTCATGGTGAGAGGAGAGAGTTTAGGAAGAGAAAAGTGGTGAGAGAGATGGAGATGGGAGAGTGAATTAGAGAATAGGCCAGTTTGAGCTAGTGTGAGATTCCTGAAAACCTTTTTTTTTCACCCATAGGAAACACCTAAAATGATTGGATATGGGGAATTGGAGCAAGAGACACAAGCAAAAGGCGATGGGCAATAGGTCTTGGTAGCCGGCCATATGTGCATGGGAAGAAAGAGATCAAGTGTTATGCATAAGATGAGAACTATAACCGACACTTAAAGTATCTCTCTTGAATGTATGACACAACAAACAATCAGAACATACTCCCTCAGAACCACTTTTAATAGTAAACTTGGTTCATCAAGTTCTCTAGAGGGACTAAATTTTTAAATAAGATTCGTGAAATTCATTCGAAGTCATAAATGCATAAGTTGCATGGGATCAAGTAGAGAATATGCCCCCATTGCAACAAGAAGAAAAAAAAAATTTTTGCATTCCATTTAGCTTTGTTTTAGGTTTTAGCATTAAGTGTTTCAGTTTTGAATTGAATGGGAGGCTCTTTGAGACAACCTTGGTGTGACAGCTTGTCAAGAAACCCCCATGACTCAAGCTTGAGAAGGTGAGGGAAGAGGATTTTAACTAAACATGGAGCTCTCCGTACTAACCTTGGAGCCCCAAAAAGTCGATAGCCAATCCATTCAAATTCAAGGAGGCGAGGGATGAGAGTTTGTACCAAACATGTGAATCTTCGAGCAACTTAAAGGCGCCAATTAGTTGAGAGTCTGCCAAATCTCATGTTAGAGGAAGTAAGGGAGAGGTTATATACCTTTTTGATATACAGTGGTAGAGCTTCAGGGCGTCGTCATACTTGCACACCTTTGATCTTCTCTTTATTAGCTGCCTATCTCTCTCTTGTATTTTTCAAGCATTTTTTTGGAGAGAGGTAATGATGCTTTTAGAAGGGTGTTTGGATTCAAAAGGTAGTAGTTGTGGGTATCCTTCTATGCATGTAGAGAAGAGATAACAAATTTATTGTTTATATTTCTCTTTTTGGAGAAATTGTTGATTTTGTGGAGAAACACAAATTATAGACATTAATATAAATCTAAAAACTATAAACGGTTAAGCGGTTGTATAATTCATTATATGATATTAAATCTAAAATTGCCTCCCCCCTCTTCGCCTCCCCCCCCCCCTCCACCCTCCCTTTTTTTTTTAAACTATAGTTGCTTTAATAGGTAATAGATGGATGTGTGAGTGGCTAGGAAGCACATACGCTTCCAAATACTTTTATTGTTCATGTTAGACATGTATTGAACACGACACATTTCCGGCACCCCTTGACACGTTTCTTAACACTCAAAATTATGTTAGAAGCATCCTCAAAACAAAATATTGTTCTAATATATGTTGGGCATAACCATTATAGTCTAGACACAATTCGACATGCTGCAAGGATGCGTGTGAGGGATGATCCAACGATGAGATCAATGCGTGCGCAAAATATGCGGCAATTGATAATAATGAGCAATTGTTAATATTAGAGTATTGTTAATAAATAATAATTACAACATGCGATGAAGTATTTTTTTATTATTAACAAACTTTTTTCCCTTTGTTATTGCCAAGCTTCTTTTGTGAAGTGCATATATATATATATATATATATATATATATATATATATACTTCATCGAGTGATGTCTTTATAAAATATAGTATTGTGTCCATGACGTGTCGTGCCTACTTTTTATAATTATGATTGTGTTGTGTATGCATCATCATTTCCATCACGTGCTTCTTAGGTAAGTAGCATTCTTATGTAGATGGTTGTGTACAACCAGCTTCAAGATGGGACATCATCTTTAACCCATTAATCATACATTATGCATTCTTTCCCTCGATTACATGATAATGGGTCATTTGATGAGTTCCCTTGTAACTCATTGTGTTTAAATGATTTTACTTGACCCATCTAAGATACTTCAGTTTAGAGAAATAAGCTTCAGTATTTTGTCCCATCTCAACAGTAATTATTTCTATAATAGTATAATCAATACAAAAAGTTATAGATTTGATGTTCATCCTTTATGTAATCTACTTCAATTGAAAATAGATGCTACTAAAATGCTTTTTGTCCTTGAAGCAGACCTGTAGCCCTTTCTGGTCGAAGCCATGATTCCCATTTTAGGGTAGCTTATGGTAGAATGATCTGAAACTCCTTCATTTTTAAACTTCCCGCAGATCTAATAAGAACTAGCGTTGCTACGTTTACAATTTACCTTCAAATTTCACCTTCTGAAATTAAATAGCTTAAATATCCATTTCTCATTGAAGAACAGGCCGTGTGCTGAATGGTAGAAACTATGGCCTTCATTTTGTAACAGCTTTAAAACAGAAAAAATAGTAAATGTTCCTGAGGTTTGTCTAGTTGAATATAGTGAAAAAGGTGCAATGGGGCGATAATGAATCAATATTGAGGTTTTGTTTGGGACACCTTTCTTACTGTTTTCTAAAATAACTTTTTAGTACAAAAAATTTTTTGAACTAGAATTTTTTGAATTAGAAATTTGCTTTTGAAAGTATTAAAAAACCTGTCACAAACAAAGCCCGAGTGAGCCATCCTCAAACGGTGATGATAATGTGTCGTTTTAACTTCATTTACTTAAAACGTCATAGATTTCTAATTTTTTATTTTGCCATTATATTGACTTTCACACTTGATTTTTCTTTATTAGATTTAAACGAGAATACAATGATCTTTCTTTATTAGATTTTAATTAGAATTTGATTTTTAACAGAACAAAATGGAAAAAAAAGATTCATGTAGCCGACCCCACGTAGTGGGACAAAGGCTTAATGTTCTTGTTGTTGTTATTTTTGCTGCCATTATATATACTTGTATTCTCCTTTATCCCCCAAATGCTCCATACTAAGCTGACATGACTCTTAGCTATATATTCTGGCTTCGTTTGGGACGGCTTTTTTTAAGCTTCTTAAAATTTTCGTTTTCAAAAGTTGTTTTAAGAAGCAAAAAGAAATCCGTCCCAAACGAAACTTTTGAATAACCCGCATTTACTTGAGGTTTCTTTACCATCTGATTCTAAAAAAAAAAATTATCATTGGATTCTGCAGACCACCTGAACTTCGCGATTCTCCAGCCAGTTGCTGTATAATGTGAGATGAGGAAAAGAAGTAACCTATGGATATAAAGAGGACAACATCATCAAATATCGCTTAGTGTTTCAGGCCACCATCTAAAGAGAAAAAGCTGCTCTATTATTCGACCGTTGTAACTAAAAATTTAAATGTTTCTTTTTATTGTGGATTATTTACAGTTTACTACTCATATTTGGTTCTCCAATTATTTAATTTTGTGGTTCTACTTGTTATTGCTCAGAACCTGCTAGCAGTGTTTTTAAAATATTATTTTTTTATTTAAATAAAGTTTTTTAGTATTAATTTTTATTTAATTATTTTTTAAAAAAATTTAATTATATATTTAAAATCATATATTTATGCAAATAAATTTAACTAGGATATAAAACTGCTAGTTTGTCACATTATGTAATTTTATTTGTTTATAAAAAAATTAGTTAAAATTCATCATGTGGGATTAAAAACTTATGAGAATTATGCATTAGCTAAACTATTAAATTATTAGGGATATAAATTCAAATTGAGAATGCGTTTAATTTATTAAAGTTAGGAACATAACTTTTTTTATGTTATAAAATTTATATATTATAATAAATATTATATTATTATTATTATTAGAAATTATAGTTATATTTATATATTTATGTTATTAACTCTTTTAAATTGTACATTATTTACTATATATATATATATATAATTTTTTATAAAGTAAATGTATTTATGTTCACATTAATGGTCAATCGAGCTTCTTAATAAACTTTATGTTCAGTTTTAATCGAACTTGGTCATAAGCTTTTATCAAAATAATTATGCATTTTTTTTAAATTTTAATTATTACATAATTTATATTATATTTAAATAATTTTAACATTTGTTATGTCATCTGATTCAATCCCAATTCAGTTCTGATTGAACAACCAAAGTGTAAATATCTCATTCTTTCAATTTATTGTTCGGTCTGATTTTGACAATCTTTCCTCCAAAAAATTCACTGTAAGAAAAGATGAATATACTCATTTAAATGATTGCAGGCGGGAACTAAATTATATATCAACATTGCAGAATCTTCTTTACATTATGGTTCGATTAATAATAATAATAACTGCCATTGCGCTTTCTTTGAAAAAAATGAATCTCTGCTAAAAATCCAAGCGGCTCCCCTCGTCCAGCACTCCACTTCAGCCATCCCAAGGCCCGAGCCAATGCCTTCCATTGACGAAGCTCTTCGCAAGGAATGGCCGAGCTGCTTTGTAATCGAGCTCTCGCGCCCATGAAGCACTCTGCACATACTCCGCACCAGGACCCCAGCATCTATACACCCCAAAGAACACAGTCCTGCAACAAATTCACAAAAGATATCACACAGATCCAGAATCTTCAACCTACCATAAACCATTTTTGCGCTTACTTTTTCTTGGCTTCATTGTGATCCCAGTCGTCCCATCCACCCTCTGCAACAACATCTTCAAAGTACGTGTAGGCAAAAACGATCCTTGAGTACTTCCCCATTGCTCTCCCCACATAAAGCTTCCCTGTGCCGGTCACTCTACAGCCCACAAAAGCAAATCCAGTAGGCTCGCATGGCGAATGCCTATCCTGTGCGGCGATGGACCCGAACCTGTTCGCAATTGAGTGCAGCCAGCAATTCTGCAGTTCTTTCATTAGCACTTTTGAAGTTTGAACTGAAGAAAATAAGCTAATGAGTTTTTACAACCTTGTACATGGATCTTCCATTGCCGAATATGAAGTCAATGGACCCTTCTATGTAACAATCCTTGAAGTAATGGCGGCCAGCGTCATCACAAAGTGTGTCCTGAGCTCCATAGAAGCCGCAGCCAAAGAAGTAGGCCTTGTCGCCGGAGATGCGGAATGCTGCAGCTTGCCATCCCTCCATTCCAGGTAACGGTGCAGGTGCCGAGTTCTGCAACATAGTTAATTAAATTTAAAATCCCATTAGCTAGATTTACAGCCTTAGCTGTAAAATTTGAGGAGAGGAAGAACAAGGAAGAAGGAGAAATGGGGGAGCTCCACTGCATTGCTTCAACTGACAGTGCCTGGTATTGTTCTGGATTGGTTTTTGGTGCGCCTTGCATTTTAATTTTTGAAGTTAGACAAACTTACCTTGAAGCTGATATTCCTAGCAATGAAATAATTAGCAAAAACAGTTACAGAAGCTGTGTGATACGTCCTGAGCTGCTGGCCATTAGGACCTCTGTCGCTAGCTCTGTCATGCCATTCTATCACTGTATCTTCTTTTCCAGATCCCTGAAACGTGATATAAGGCTTTGTCGCAGGAACAACCACCTTCTCTCTAAACAAGGAAGAAAACAGAGCAGGGAAAGAATTTAATTTAGTTCAAAGCTTTCAACGCCGTGATTGCCATTTTCTTTCCTTTTCAAATGAGTATCATTCATACATGTAGTAGCCAGCATTGATCTGCAAGATGAAACGCCTGGTATTGTTCTCTGGTATCGAATCGACAGCATCCTGAACCGAGAGGAAGTCGCCGGAGCCGTTTGCATCGACGACGATCACTCGCTGGCCGATCGGTCCAAGCTGTTTGTGGTGGTGGTGGCCTCTGGTAGAGTTGAAATCGCAGCTTAAAGACAGCAGCTTTTGCGACTGAAGTAATAGAAAGACCAAATGGAAGAAGAGAGTTGCCATGGCCTCCATGAAGGGGAAGGAGAGGAGAAAAGAGGAGATTGTATGAGCAGTGAGCAGAAATGGAGAAAAGCAGGATGGCGCTATAAATCTGACTGGCAGAGCAGAAACATCCAATCATTGTTTGTATGTATGCCGAATGCTGGTCGGCCCAACGGTCATGGCTGCTGTATATTTCGCCTATTAACTATTCATCTTATGGCTCATTTAATTATTTCCCTTATATAATTTTTCTTTCTCAAAAAATTAAAAAAACACTTATATATATATATATATATATTTAGGTTTTGTTTGAGACGACTTTCTTATTGATTCTTAAAATAGCTTTCTCGTATAAAAATTTTAATTTTTGTACTAAAAAGTTGTTTTAAGAAGCAGTAAGAAAGACATCCCAAACGAAGCCTTAATCTCATAACTGATTAAGGCTTAATTTGAGACGACTTTTTTACAACTTGAAGAAGCTTTTAAGTGCCAAAATTTTCACTTATGTTTGAGGTGAAATATAAAAGTGTATTTTGCCCTATTTATGGTAATATTGTAATAAAAGATGTTCATATTTGCAAGAATAACAGTTATTTTATTTAACATAGTACAATTTAAAAATTACAAGCGGGGCCTGACTGTATAGAAATTCTGCTTGTCTGTACATATTAAATGTTTTAGGACACTTCTTTTTAATCTTTCAAATGAGGAAGAATTAAAAAAAAAAAAAAAAATCTCTATATATAATATGTATAAATATAGAAATTTATATATAATATATAGCTCTTCTCGTCCGATTTCCGTACCAAATAATTTCTTTGATTTATGAGCCTCCTTTAGATTGGCTCAATAAATGACTTAATTAGATGAGCTTGATGAGACACTAAGTCAAATTTAAGTCAATCTCGACTTGACTCGTGAGCAAGCTCAAATAAAAATACTAATATAAAATATATTTACATTATATTAATATTCAAAATTTTAAATAAAAATTGTTACAAATATTTAAAGTTTTCATGTCAAATTCTTATATAAGGTGATTCTTTAATATTTTTTTTCTTATTTCTCTTTTTTTATTATTTTATGATAATAATTATTTAAATTATAATTATTTTCTTTATTTCCAAATAAATGAGCTGGTTCTTAAAGTTATTTGAATTTTTAAAATTAAGCTCGAGCTCGAGCTCAAACTCATTTAATTAATCAAACTCAAACTTAGGCTAAGATACTCGAACTTTACTTGACTCGACTCATTTACATCCTTAACATCAAGCATTAACCCTAAGGCTTTGTTTGGGGCAGCTTTTGACAACTACTTTTTTTTGTTGCTTTAAAAAAAAAATTTAAGCTGAAAAATTATTGTAAAAAGTAACTACTAAAAAATCTATACCAAAAGAAGCATAAGCCTTTGATAAATAGTTAAATGTTTACATTATACAGCTTTCGGCAAATTATTGCATCCGGTCACCGACGAGGAGATAGGTTCGGATATTAAAAAAATATTATTTTAAATTAAGCACAGGAAAAGCGCAAGTCAAAAGCGCAAGTCAAAAGCGCAGTTAAAAGCGCAGGTGACGTGGTAAGTTTTTATTGGATGTTCGAACCTATCCTCCGCGTCCGGTGACCGGATGCAATAATTTGCCCTGAAACATTAACCATAAACGTATATATCTTTCATGGAAATGGGAATCTTCATTCACCATTGTTATATAAAAACTGAGGCAACGGTCACATTGAAAGCATGGCGTTTAGTATTTTGTAGTGTAGCAGTGGAAAGTTGGGAGTGAGCCGTGAGGTAAAAAGGAGGGGATGATGAGCTGAGCAGGAATTTAAATTCCATTTCTGAACGTTGGTAGGCGTGAAGACAGGCACAGGCAGACAGAGGAGAGGGGAAGACGACGACGACGACGACGATAAGGAAATGGAGCCTACCTTTATGTGGGGATAGCGGTTGTGGTTGGAAAAGCGTTTGTAGGATCCAACGGTCTACATACATATCAATCCTTCATAATTTTTTTAAAAAATATTGGCGAGAACATAGAATTCAATTTATTCAATGAAAGAATTAATAAAGAACTTTTGAGATAGAAGAAAATGATGGAATGCATAGCTAGAAGATATTGTAGGTCTATGAGGATGCCCCAATTGTATGCACTTAGGGGTGTCAATATTTGACCCGATACGAAAATTTGACCCGAACTCGCTATTGAATGTATGAATGTGAGATCGATGTGGTGAGACGTTAAGGTTGGAGAGGAGATAGTAAGGGCTAGTCTCTCTATTTGGGTTGGATTTATGATGGCATGCTGGGCTATTTTATAAATATTTTTCTATAATTTTTTATCTCCAAATTTGAAGATATAAAAAAATTTATAAAAATTTTATATTAAAACCTAAACAATTGATATAATTACTTATATACTCTTAGCTTATTTTATTGTAATGTCTCAATCTACTGCATGTGTTTTTCATATGGCATTTTCTGGTTCCTTTTTCGTTTTAAATAGAGAAGAGAAGGATTTTTTGAAGAAAAAGAGAGAAGAGAGGAAAGGGAAGTTAGAGTTTGGAGGTCCTAAAGCTATTTTTTCTATCTGTCCAGTTGAAAAATTTATTTATCTCAAGATAGACTACTGTTACACTATCTCTGATTTCATTGATTTTACTTATTATGTATTTTCTTTATTTTAATTTAATTAAAACCAACAAAAGTTACAATATTTCAATTTTTAGCAAATTTTCATCATATAACTTTTATGTTATAGTTTTAATCATTTTTCATATTTTTATATTTTTAGGAAAATGTCCTAATTTGAGAAATTTAGATAAATTTGAAAATTAAATAAGTAAGTGTCTAATCTCATAATACTAGTGTATGATATGCATTCTTGTTACATTGGGTACGTATATGATGAAAAGGGAGCACTGCATTTTTTTAATGAATTTTACAAATTTTACTTTATATCCAAATTTTACCTGTATTAATATGATACAGTGAGCTAAATATTGAGTATAATATTGCTTATTTACTAAATTATATATGCTTTGAAATATTTGCATATAAGAAAGCTGGCTAGAAATGATTAACTTATTTATGTTTGTTGGAGACCTATTATCTTGTATAAGAGGATAAGACAACCAGCTTTTCTTTAAAATAAGATTTGTGGTATAATCCTAAATGATATGAATAGAGAGGCATAAAAAGACATATTGATATGATATAATGTGTCGACTGGTAGGAAGAGACGACTTTTGATATGAAGGCCTCCTGACTTAAATAAATTATGATATTACTAATTCCTAAAAATAAGATTGATATGATTGAGATTGATTCCTATATATATATATATATATATATATATATATATATATATATATATATATATATATATATATATATATATATATATATATATATATATATATATATATAGATACTAAATAACATGCATATGAAAATGAAAAATGTACTAATGTAATAAGATACTATATAAACTATTTTGTAATTGCTAGTTATATGATTGTCAAAACTTATTGATCATTGTTTATTGGTTACTCATCAATGATTATGAATTTTATTGCTTATACTGATTTCATTACTTATATGATATGAAATTGATCACATTAGTTGTTATATATTCTACAATTATATATTTATACTTATATTAACTTTATGATTATATGCATATTACTTTTAGTGTCTTGCATTAATTTTAGTTATAGATTTTGGTAACCTATTGAACTGTTAGCTCATTTAATAGTTTTTACATAATTTCGATAATGGGATAAGATCTAGTGTAATGAGAACATATCTAGGATTCAAATTTTATTTTAATTCTATATATTTTTTATTTTATTCTTTTATAGTCAAGAGCTAAAAGATAGATAAATGTATGGATTGAACTTTTGCCTATTATACATGAAATTTGAAGGATATATATAGTTTTATATGTTGATGTATATGATTTTTAGTTTTTAAAGCTGTATTGATTTATATTGATGAATATATAGAAGCTATGATTAATTAATTAAGAGATTAAAATAGGCAATTCTTTCAAAATTTGATCTAGGGGCATTATAATTGGTATCAAAGTAAAGGTTATTGGAAGATTTGAATTATAACTAACTATAGGTAATGATTTAGATGGTTATGAATGGATAGTGTTAAGGCTTACTTTCATTGCAATAATTCCATGCTTATGTATGATTGAATTATTATTTAATATGAAAGAAAATTATATTGAGTATAATTGTTCTACATAAAGTGTTAAATGAATAGAGTGCAGTAGCTCCAATGAGTTCTAATAGCATGATGCAATTTGCCAGTTTGATAGCACATCTGATGAGTGATGCACAAAGTAGACAGACTGGGAACAAGGAGACTGAAGAGGATAGGTATTTACGTATGTTCCATAAGTTGAAGCCCCTTTTATTTAAGGGAGTTGGAGAGCTACAAGCAATAGAGATTGGATACTGGGGATGTATAAAATATTTGACTGTATGTAGTGTCTAGAGATAAGGAAAATACCACTAGTACTATTTTTATTTAAAAGAGAAGCTGAGAGATGGTAGACATAATAATAATGGAATAAATTTTAAGAAAATATAAATGTAGAGATTACTTGGATATATTTTATTACTATATTCAAAGACTAGTTTGTACCTCCGACAGCTCAACAATAAATTCTGGAGACTTCATGAGATTAGAGTAGATAAAACAAAATAATGATGTAATATGAAATTGAGTTTACTGCACTAACTAGGTATGCACCCTAATTGGTCAGTAATACTGAGAAAAAATAATTAAATTTTTGAGAGAATTGAAGGATAGGTTGAGGCATCCGTTATTTCCATTGAGAATTTAAAAATTTTTAGAGTTAGTGGAGAGAGCGAGATTGTTGGAGAATAATTTAACTATTCCCTAGTTCATACAAGGCATAAATAGGAAGAGAGCATGTGGAAAGTTGCTAGAGAAGAAAATGGTAAGATAAAAAGTAGGTTTACTAATGTTAGGTGAGAGCCCACGGTACCAACTGATAGTATATATGAGTGTCCCATATGTGGGAGGAATCATGCATGATAGCATTATCTTATCACATGACATTATTTTAGATGTGGTCAGTGCAAACACAAGTTGATAGATTGCCACAAAGAGGGGTTTAGGAAGAGATATCCACGATAGATCAGTCTATACAGACATGTGGCCAGAGACTTGCAGGTTCTAAAATGTATAGTTAAGGTTCTATGAGCGAGATAAATGGAAGAGAGGTGTGTGAGATGTAGAGATAACTCACATAGTCACTAATGATAACACCCCCAATAGAGTCAAAAGTATATAGTTTAAGTCATAATGAAGTGAGAGATGCTCCAAAGATGTCCATTGGTATAAGTTATCTTTTGAATATTGTTATTTTGATTGAAACATAAAATTTATTGATTTACATTCATAAGATTGAATGATTGACATATATATTGATTGGCATACATATGTGATTTGATATGATTGGTAAGTGATATGATTGATCATTGATATGAATGATACATGTGACCAGTTATCAGTGATTTGTGATGAAAAATACAAGAATGATATTTTACTAAGATGAAGAGATTGTAATAACTCATATTTTGATCAAGTCAAAGAGTATTTCATAATAAGTCTAATTTGTAAACCATCATTGTCATAATATAGATATTACTGTGCTTTAATTATAATAATTTTCTCTTTATTTTATGGGCAGTGTAGATATGAAAATAAGAAATTTCTTTTTTATTTATAATTCTTTAAAAAATTAATACATAATAGTACAAGTGGATTTTCTAAGATTGTTAAGTGTCCTTTTACAAATTGATTTCACCAAAGCCTTTTAGACATGTTGGGCAATTTTATGAATATTTTTCAAAATTTTTAGATCCCCGAATTTAAAGATATAAAAGAATTTATACTTATTTTATATTAAAACCTAAATAATTGATATAATTACATAAATACCCTTAACTTATTTTATTATAATAATCCACTACATATGCTTTTCATATGCCATTTTCCATTCCTTTTTCATTTTAAATAGAGAAGAGGAAAGTATTTTGAGAAGATAAAGAGAGGACTGAGGGAAGACGAGCTAGAGTTTGGATGTTTAAGAGCAATTTTTTGTTAGACGGTTCAGTTGGGAAAATTATTCGTTTCAAGATAGGCTATCTTTGATTTAGTGATTTTACTTATTTTATATTTTCTTAATTTTAATATGATCAAAACTTATAAAAGTTATGATATGTCAAATTTTAAGAAACTTTTACTTATAATTTTTAATATGTTATATTTTTAATCATTCTATACATAATAATTTTTCGCTGAGTGTTTTTATATTTTGGGGAAATGTCCTAATTTGAAAATTTTAGATAAATATAAAAATTCAATAAGTAATTGGCAAAACCTTAAAATACAGTGTATAATATGCATACTTGTTACAATGAGTTCATGCATGATGAAAAAGAGCACACTGTATTTTTTTATGAATTTCACTAATTTCGATTTATATATAAATTTTATATGTATTAATATGATACAGTGAGTTGAACATTGAGTATAATATAACTTATTTACTATTATATATATATATATACTTTAAAATATGTTTATGGAAATAAGGCTGACCAGAAATGATTTGACCGATTCAGGTTGGCTAGAGATATTTTATCCTGTAATGAGAGTGGGTGGGCTAATAAGCTTTCTTTTAAATAAAGTTTGTTATAGTCATAAATGATATAAAAAGAAAGGCATAAAGAGACATATTGATATGCTATGATAAGCCGACAAGTAGGAAATAACAAATTTTAATAGTAAAGTCACCTAACTTAAATAACTTGTGATATAACCGATTCTTTAAAACATGACTGGAATGATTTAGACTGATTCATATAGGGTTGACCTAAATGACTGAATACAGAAAAAACATCACAAATAGCTGAATGTGTTATCTTTCTTATCGTGCTTGCATATATATATATATATATATATATATATATATATATATATATATATATATATATATATATATATATATATATATATATATATATATATATATATATATATATATATATATATATATATATATATATATATATATATATATATATATATGATAAATTACATAATTGACATGACATAATTTACGTAAGTATAGGCTATAATTGATACAAGTATATGATAAAATCGATAAAATTGATAAAAATGTATGAATCATATGATTTACATCATATACATGCATAGTATAAAAACTATATGACATGCAAATGAAAATGATAGGTGTACGTGAGCCAAGTCGGCTCACGAGCTAGCTCGAGTTCAACTCATTAACAAGCTCGCAAGCCGAGCGTACCAAGTGACGAGCTCGAGCTCAAACTCGAGCTTGACTAGGCTCAGCTTGCAAGCTCACGAGCCGGCTAAAAATTATTATATTTAGGATATTTTAAAAAAATTGTTGTCAATCAGCTTGTAATATGGGATCCATCCCAAACTGTTGCTTTTCATGTTAATTAATATAGTTTATTTTCATTGTCTTGTTTCAAGTGAAGACATGTTTTCATTAATGTAAATTGTCCTTTCAAGATGGCATCCATTCACAGGTGGGAAAAATAAAAACTTTCCATTCTGACATTCACAGGCGAGAAAACAAGAACTGGGCAGGAAAAATAAAAAATCGGACGTATGAGAAAACGAGCGGCTTGCGAGCCGGTTCGAGCTAACTTATAGTGGGACGAGCTTGAGTTCGAGCTCATCTTTTGAGCTCGAGCTCGAGTTTGCTTTCCAACTAACGAGCTGAGCTCGATAGTGCTAAAACTCGACTCGGCTTGACTCGTTTACACCTCCAGGTGTACTGCTGTAATAAGATGTTATATAAACTATTTTATAAATGCTCAATATAGGATTATCAAAATTACTTATCACTGTTTACTTAATTACTAATTACTGATTATGAATTATATTGTTTATATGATATAAAACTGATTGCATTGACTATCATACATTTTATTATTATAGGCTCATATTTATATTTACTGAATGATTACATATTTATTGTTTCTAGTGCCTTACATTAATTTTAGTAATAAGTTCTCACAACCTATTGAGCTATTAGCTAACTTGATGGTTTTTTACACGATTCCATGAATGTAATAGGATTCAATGGAGTGAGTTAATATGAGATTCAAGTTTTATTTATTTATTTTTTTTTTTTTGCTTTTTTTTGTTTTACTCATTTGTAGTCAAGAGCTAAAAGATTGCCGGATGAATGCATGGATTGAATTCTTATTTATTTATACATTACTTCTGAGGGTTGAATATGATTTTATATTTTGATGTATATGATTTTTAGTTAGTTTCGATGGATTGATTTCTTTGATGAATTTATAGAAGCTATGATTGATTAATTTGGAGATTAAAATAGAAATTTATTCGAAAATTTGATCTTACGGTGTTACTAGTGAGCTCCCTTTACATGAAGTTGGTCCCATCAATGACTTCCTAAATGAGCATTGTCTTGATACCTTCGCCTAGCTCGTGCTGATTCAAACTAATTAGAATAAAAATTGAAAAATTAAAAAAAAAAAAAAATTAGAATCAAAATTGAATCTACCCGTATGTTGACTATGTCAAATATTTTTTCTGGAGTTAATATAAATCCAAATTACAAACCGTCTTCGTCATAGTAGCGTTATTGTAGAATTTTACTTGCACGATTTTTTTCGTAGTTTTTGAGCTTATATTGACTTCATAAAAAAAATATTTGACAGAGCCAACATGCAAGCATATGTCAGTAGCCCGATCACAACGAAAAATTATTAGGTGCGGAGTGTGCACCGTCCGCACAAACATGAGTACCTAGCGGTACCCAGCAGTACCCAGCGGTACCAAGTGCCGATACCTAACGCGGAATAAGACTTGTGCGGACGGATCTCCCGGTCCGCACTCCGCACCTAATAATCTCTCGACCACAACAGCTTATCTAGCAAGTGGAGTTGGGCTTTTAGCAATGGGCTTATGGTTCTTCGAACAGGTTATAAAAGAAACAACCAGCAACCGCTTTCACCACCCATTCCGCGCGGCTACTGTCATCCAGAAGGAGAAATGTTGCCGGTGAAGTCACCACCGCCGGGGGCTCAGCACGTGTCGCTGTATCCTACAAATGTCTATGTCATTGATCGCTTCTCGCCGAAACAATATCTTATTTGCTGTGGAATTAGGGTTAGGGGATTGTCTTCTTCCTCCCCGAAGACAACTGTTGGAGGAGGGGAGATCCTGCCTAATGCTCTCTACCGACGCAGCTACCCGTCCTGGCGGAGCGGAGGCTTCAGCCTTGGGGTCGACCTTGGCGCTTCCCACACTGGCCTTGCCCTCGGCAAAGGCTTTTGCCCTCGCCCCCTTACAGTAGTTGCTCACAATCCTCCTACTGCTCCTCCCATTCGTCTTTGGCTCTTTGTATACTGGGTTTGATGTAAGCTACTGATCTACGTATAGGTTTTGAATCTTCGGGGGAAGAAACTGGAGATGCACCTTCTCAAAATAGCCGAGATGGAGGTCTCATCTTGGTTTCAGAGTCTCAACTTTCCTAATTCTTGGTTCTTTGGATGCTCTAATTTGCATAACTTTGTGGTCAGGAGGTAGATGAATTCATTATAGGGCTTCCCAAGTCTCATGATGGCAAGGAGACCCAGCAGTCCAACAAAGTTCGTAGCATAGCGGGTAGGATTGCGATCCAAGCTGCTGAGCGGTATGTTGTTCACGTTTGTTCCTTGCTGTAGGAATTTTTTTCATTGTTTGTTTCGTAGATTTTTTTTTAAGATGTACAAATAGCCAAGAGTGATTGCTTAAAACAGCCTCAATCTTGAGTAGAGGTGAGGGCTCCAAACTTCTCTTCCCCAATGCAACCATAAGCAGTTCCATTAATGTGCATGAATCCAAGAAAAAAGGTCTAATTAAACATTATGTAACTTTGGTTTGAGTATATCAAATGACACTATGGCAGTGTAATGAAAATTGACATGTTCCTGATATGTGTACTTGAGTGTTATTTGCTTACTTTGCTTTGCTGTAGACTCAAGTGATTGAAATTACTGTAGAATTCATCATTTGCTCTCTTTGTTAAACTAATTAAATGATGGCAATTCTTAATTCTTATCACAAACTTTTGAAAACTTATATCAAATTTTGTCACACCCCACCACCCTGTTTGAAAGAAAATCACAAAAACTTGATAGGAGAATGCAAGTTAAAAATTAAAAACAATATCAAAAGTAAAGTGTATATGATTCAATATTATTTATCCGCTAATTATCAGAGCATTTAAATCAAAGAACACCTACTAATTTATTCATCAAAAGAAATTAAGATTTAACTATTATAATAATTCATCCAAGGTACAAATCGTTGTTAAAATCAACTAATGATCTAACTTTAATCACTGTCCAAATATATACCTCAAGTCTATGAATAATGCATAACTAATAATCTGATAATCATAAAATAATGAGGATGAGTTTGCAAGAAACAAACTCAATTAGTAAAACTTATTAAGTAAAGCATAAATTGTAAAATATGAGGCAAATTATGAACAATGGAAATTGTAGAAGTAAAAATGTGAGTTGTACCATAACAATTATAGAAAATATATAAATAAAGATATTCTAATATTAGTAATAGTGCTTATTATTAACAGGGTTCATGCATAATTATCTGTACATACCAATGAGCATTGCGTTCAAGTGAGGAAACATCCATTTACAAGCAGAATATACTTATAAACTCATCATGACCCATTAATCATTTATTATTATTATTTATATTTTATATATTTATAGTAGATTTTACTACAACACCCTGAAATTGGAAAATGTAGGCACTAATCTCATGCAAATCCAAAAAAAAAAAAATTCAAAAAGATTCTTTGTGATTTTATGTTTTTCTGGATCATTTAAAAAATATGACCAATGGAAGTTCTTTCTTATTTATGATTGGGAAAAGTAGCATACTGATGCTCAAGATCTACTAGTTCTAAAAATATTATGCTGTGAACAATCTATGTTCAAGGACATTATATAATTTTCTGAGCTGGTTTTTACTTCTTAAAGGTCAACGGATACAATATGGCTTCTGAGATAGTGTTTAGTACTTTTACAATGCATTTTTCGAACATTGCGAGCAATTTATCATATATATATATATATATATATATATATATATATATATATATATATATATATATATATATATATATATATATATATATATATGGAAATTATATATTAGTAATTTGTATTCTCTAAATTTTCTCACTTGAATTCATTAGTATATATAGTGTAAGATCCCTATGGTGTTTCTAGCCATCTATGAAGTGGGCAAGCATTCCAATTTACTCATTTCGGAAATATTAGCTTCATGTCATGCATCATATATGTTAATGGAGTTTAAGTCTTTTTGAATATGGACAGCTACTATTACAAAATAATGTAACTAGTGTGATGAAAACACCTTGCTTACATCGACCAAAACCTGTAACATCAACTACATATTTCTATACTGTTAAAATTTTGTCCATGTGAAACATTACTAACGTGTAGGGCTTAAAAGTTTGATGAAAATGCTTAATTTATTTATTTATTTATTTATTTTGTACTTTTCGTCGTGTTTTAAATTAAATTATTTTATTATGTTCATGAAGTGTTTTTATCTTTGGCTGGAACTTTGCAGAAGTAGCCTAAACGTAAGCCATAATTTTAATTTGCCATACTTTTATTCTTTTTATTTCTTGCAAGTTTTACAGAGAACTTTCATTTATACTGAGGCAGTTTCAGTTCCTCACTCGTTTGTGCAGGGGCTGGAGGGTATATCTACAGAATGAGTATGGGACCTCTGTGGAGGCTCTTGACTTTATGATAGAAAGGTGGGCTCTTTTTCATTTTTGTAACATACTACTTTTTTGCTGGTTTCGCAGTGACACTTCACAAAGTGGTGAGGGTTTTTTTCTCCTAGATTCTTTGCAATGAAAACTTAGTGTGTTATTCTTCTTCAGTAGAAATATTATGATCTTAATACTATTCTATAGATTGATGCATGCAGAAAACGGATCTTCTATTTGTATATAAAACTAGGCCAACAACCGGTGCATTTGCACTGGAAAGAATATTAAGCTGAACAATTCATGAAAGCAACATTATTATAAAAAAACAAAGGTATCAAAAGAACTAGCAAAAGCATTATTTAAAATTTTATTGCAATATAAAAGTGCAGATAGATAAAATCAATTTTACATCACTACTAATAAATTAGGCTTTCGCAGCATTTTTTTTAACATACTGCAATAGTTTAAACACCTATAAAATTATTTGCAACGATTTAAAAACTGCTGCAAATCTACTGTATTTGTGATTGCTAGAAAGGCTTTAGCAGCGGTTTTGGAACCACTGTTGTAGGAAAGCTTTAACAGCGTCAGTAGCGCTTTTAGCAGGGGTTAAAACTGCTGTTAAAGGGTAGGATTGATTTAAAAAAAATATAGTGCAAAGAATCAATTTTTCTTATCAAATAGAAATATAATGCAATTTAAAAATTCATGTCAGCTACTGTAAGTACTCCCATACATTTTTAGTGCCCATTAAAACTATGGAACAGCTTCCTTTGTCTGCACAAGAATATCATTGTAATAGAAAAATTTTTATCAAATAATTGATCTCATCTGAAGGCCTGTCATTAGCATCATCTTCATATTCATGAAAGATAAAACACGCTCTTAACAATTCAGTTCAAATAAATAAAACTACAAAGTAATCAAGCAAGGCTTTTGAGTTGTGATGGAAACTGATCCGTTTCAACCATTTCGGATTCCTTTTAAACATAATCATCTTACGATTGATAATCTTTACAAACTGAAGATGCTTGAACCTTCAGACTATAAATGTAATAACAACAATTTACATCTTAATTGATTTTGAAACAGTAACAGACCGTGAAATATGTTGAAGTCATTGGAGAATCTGGTCCTCTTTCTTTTGTAATTGGAGAGTAAGCGAAATCGGGACCTCTTGCTCCTTATTTTTACCCAACCTCTCCCAACAGCCACCCAATCTTTTGAATAGATTAAGTAGCATGTTTTTGGAAGCATGTTCTTCCTGTAGTTGAGTAGAGCATATAAGAAACAATAAATTTTAATTAGAATATGCAAACTATTTAAATAAAAGAAGATACAACTGAAAGGATTGAAGAACTCATCATATATAAGAATGAAAAAGTAAGAAAGACAATAAGAAAACAAACGGCGGGGAAGAGGAAAAATTGCTCAACACAGTGGCATGCGAGATTTAAATTCCTAGCAAGAACCAAACTGTAAAAGATTAAAAAAATCCAACTCGTATTTTTATTTCTTTCTCTCAATCAAGCCGGAGCAAGAGCAACAAAAGTTTTATTATTTCTCTCAAACAAGATGGAGGCGATAAGGAAAACGACATCACGACAGAAGAGGGTAAAGATTGTTATCTTGGTTGGCAAATCGTGAATCAGGCAATGAAATGTCGGTCTGTTGCTTCAAGCTGCGGAACAGTACGAGCAGAGATCTGATCGTAGAGTGGAAGACGCAATCGAAAAACTAGCCCATAGGCGATTTTGCAGGCAACGTAAAGGTGAAAAACTTGTAGGGCTAGAAAAAAACGAGCCACCTCCATAGAGAAAAAAAAATAGAGCAATTGCAAGCTTGGAGGTGACAAACCAGGTGAAGTAAAGCAACATTGTTTCTTGCTGGAAGGCGGAGACAGACCTTTCTTCTTGCCGGAAGTAGCGAAGGCGAAGAAGTTGAATCTACAAGCTTTTTCGGCTCTGGCTTCCGGCGTTGGCAAGGGAAGAGGAGAAATAAAGGATTTTGCCTTTGAGAGCGATTTCGCTGTCGGAGGAGAATGAGGCGTGCCAGCGAGACTGATGTCCGAGAGGGAGTTAGGGCATGACACGAGAGGAAGAGGATAAATCACGGGATATTAAGAAAGGTTATTCTAAAAATAATTTTTGCTGCGGTAAAGTGCTGTTATTTAATGTTGCAAAAATATTCATTTTTTAGTAATAAATTTAGCAGTGGTGAAAATCTCTGCTTATATCTATCTATAGTAGTGGTTTACAAACCACCAATATGAACTGCTGCGAAAACATTAAATTTTTGGTAGTGCTACAATTACGTAACTAAGGATGAATAATTTAATAATGTGTGCTTCATAAATTCATGCTTGACTTTTTTGAGAGATTTTAGTATTCTGATGACATTTTCATAAGGCTTATTAGATTCTAAATTAGTCAGTACCTAGAGAGTTCACCCTCAATTTCTTAGGATTTTATGATATGATTTAGGTTTCCCATAGATTCAATAAATGCAAGCTCCCGCGGTTAATTACCCCTCTCAATGGCAAGAGAAAATTTTCGATTAAGGCTAGTCATTAGATGATAATCGTTTAATGTATAGTAACAACAAATTTGACTTAGGATTTAAAAATTTACCATTGTAAATTTAAAATGGATGGTGGGGAAATGATGATGAATTCAATCAATATCTTATGATTTTGTTGTCCTAAATTGTCATGAATCTTAGTTAGTAGAGGTAGTGACCCAACCTAATCAAAGGATATTGATGGCAGCTATGAGTTGCTTCTTATGAGGGGATTTTATAGACGCAGAAAAAAGTAGAAGAAATCAATCCGTTTACTGATAACCTGATTGTACAAATTTGAGTTTTATCAACCAAAATCAATTCACTAAGTTAAACTTAGGCAAGAAAAAAGTAGAAGAAAATAAATCAGCATAAAAAAGTCTCACATTTGTGTAAGGAGATAATCTCTCTTGAAAATCTTCAAATCTCTCACTTGGAGTTAATTCCAAGTAGAAGTAACAGTACGTCTACCTAGTACCTTATTCATAAGGAATTTAATTGTGTTTTGTGCATATCTCAGTCTTATTTACAGTCACAAAACCCTCTTCAGAGTCACTATCCATTGCTCTTAGCAAAATGGAAATCACTGAGTGACTCCTTACAGCTATAGACTGCTGGAATAGAGAAGCCAGAGCATTTTCAAAGGCCACAAAGACTGAGAATGCCCGTACAAATCTAGTCAGGATAACATCCTAGGCATTTACATACATAGTAGTTTTAATAAAATTAGAAGTTTTTCTAACCGTTCGTAAGTGCGCACAATTTAGGTTTTGAATGATTGAAGACTTTGAGATTTAGATCATCTTAAGGTACTTATATGCTTAAAAAAAGGTAAAACTGAAACTTTGGGACATCCCTGAGCGTGTATAACCATATGGTAGAAGTAGTAGGTTACTATTTAATCAATCTAACTGCTAGTTATATTTTCACTATTTCGATCGAATAATTACATGATGAAATGCTATACTCTGTGTTATAAGCTCATTGTCCAGAAGCTTTCCGTGGGTGTATGAAATAACAAAATGTGTAGCCATTACGTTATTCTGATTATGAAGTGTGAACTTGAAAGGGATTAAATTTAGGTTTTGTTTGGGACGGCTTTTTTAGTGCTTCTTAAAGAAGCTTTTTAATACAAAAATTTTAGTAAAATTTTAATTTTTGTATCAGAAAGCTGTTTTAAGAAACAGTAAAAAAATCGTCCCAAACGAAATCTTAGTCTAAATGTCTCTAATACATTAATGATCAAAATTCATTTTCAGCGAAAAAACGCCAATCATTAGATCAAGCTCAATCTCTTACATACTTTAAGGTGATCTCGATTAAATATCAGAGCTTAAAAAATGCGCCATATTATATTTGCTTTTCACCTTTATTGGTTTGGATGCTCAGAGAAAAGGCTGAATGCTGGGTCTTGTTGTCATGTTTCCTTTTTTCCCTTGCTGCAATGCATTTGTTAAGCGCATGTAAAGGAGACCCTATCAAACGGATTATTTGTTTACCAATTTGTTTTTATTTATTTATTTCAGGAGATTAAAGAGATCTGTTCGCCAAGGACGAATTGATGCCTATTCTGCTTTGGTAAGCAAAAGATGGTAATTGCATGTAACATTCTGTTAGTTCCTTGTTTTTTTTTCTCATTCTAAATTCTTTTATCGTTGGCTCCGAAAAAGTCGAAGAGATGGGAATGAGTTTAATTTTCTTGAATTTATTTTAAAATGAGTGTAATATAAGAATTGATTGTTTAGCTATGGAACGTGCTCGTTCCAAAGTAAATCCAACCATTTTAAAATTCAATAAGACAAAGGTTTCGTTTGGGAAAGCTTTCTTAATGCTTTCCAAAATAACTTTTTAGTTAAAAATTTTCTTGAATTAGAAGTTTTTGTATTAAGAAGTTGTTTTAGAAATTAATGAAAAAGCTTCCCTAAGGTTTTGTTTGGGACGGCTTTCTTACTATTTCTTAAAGCAGCTTTATAGTACAAAAAGTAAAATTTTTGTACTATAAAGTTGCTTTTAGAAGCAATAAGAAAGCCGTCCCAAACGAAGCCTAAATCTTGATAAAAAATTTCTCCATTTACTCATTCAGATGCTACTGGAGAGATACTTCTCAACATCAGGCAGTGAAGCTGAATTAGTGCTTCCAAAGCAATTGGATTTGCAAGAAAAGCTCAGAAGAGGTTCCTACCAAGATAATCTTGAATTCTAGCCAGAAGTAAACCTGGTAAGGGCTTAAGAGGCTATCAGGCAGTATATACTTACTAACCTTGAAATGACTTAATTGTTGAAATGCCGAAAATTCCTGACATTGAAGTTTGATTTAATTACATCATCTGCCATTGGCAAAAATTTTGCTCAGCTAATATATCACTTCTCTTTTTGAAATTCTCTGCAGATAGATTTTACTGGACAGCTGAGGATTGCTAATGGAGAAAAAACAGCTGATTGATTTCTTTGCTAGCATTTTGGATTGGATATAGTAAGGATTTTTATTTTAGTTTATTTTCTTAGACAAATTAGCAGTACCTTTATCTAGAGCTTAAAATAGGAAAATATATCAATAAGAATTAATCATAAAAAATAGATAAATATATTTTAAAAAATGAAGTTAAATTAAGGTATCTCTCCTCCCAAAATGCAACATTAATTATCCCCTTCAATTTCAATGAAATTAATTACAAACAATATTTGCAGAAAATCAAAATTTTTTAAAAGAATGCTCTAACAATTGCAAGCAATATTTGATATAAAATTTAGGCTTTATTTTGGTCGGATTTCATATTGCTTCTTAAAGCAGTTTTTTAGTATAAAATTTTATTTGTTGTAATAAAAAGCTGTTTTAAGAAGCAGTAATAAAGTTGTCCTAAACAAAACCTTAACATTTACAATATATTACAGGTAGAAGATTAAAAAAAAGATTGAATAATATATTGATGACAATTTTCGTTTGCAGCGTGATTAAGGAATTCAACATTGTACGTCAATAGGATAGTGGTGGCAGTTGATGAGATAATGATAACGGCATTGGAGGCAACTGTCGGCGGTGGCTTCGTGTCATTTTTGTTTTTAAAAACATCAAAAAAGTTATTTTGAATGTTTTTAAAAATTTCCTAAATTAATTGAGTTTTCATTATCAATTGCATGGTTTTAGATCTAGAAAAAATTTCTTTTATAAATTCCTAACTTTGTGCCTTGTAACTATATAAATTCAAAAACAAACTTCATTGGCATTTGGCAAAACTTCCATGTATAGCTAGCTACTCAAAGCTTGGTATGCAGAAGTTCATAGAATCCAGATGATTGATAACAATATTACCATAATTTGACACAAACAACAATCTTTCTTTGATGATTTCAAATAAAAAAAAAGGAATTAGATATTGCTAAATCTTCTTTTTGGATCATTTGAGCCAAACAAACAACATGAAATATAGTTAGAAATTATGTGTTTTGGGCTCTTTTCAGAAGTAGCAGCAAACTCAATTTTTTTGGGTTTTTAAAGGACTGTTAGGAGCTATGAAACATTTTGATGTTAATTGATGTGCTTAATCTAATAAATTGACAAACCTGCAAAATAATCACTAAACCACCAGCCCTGAAGGAAAAAAAAACCCCTACATTTACATAAAAGCACTGCATGTATGTTGTAAGCCCTTTATCATGAACTTCTTCCATTCCTCTTCTGCATTTGAGTCCCATTCTAATAAGCATTGAATTATTTATTTGAAGCATGCAAAGTCACACGTGAGGATTCTACGGTTTTGTTTGAGACAGTTTTTTTCTTATAGCAGCTTTTTAGTACAAATTTTTTAATTTTTGTATTAGAAAGCTGCTTTAAGAAGCAGTAAAAAAAATCATCCCAAATGAAACCCCAATATCATCTCTTATTAGGAAAGTAATTGAGGTGAAGTAATAAATCTTTTCGAGCATCATGTTTTAGTTTGTTAATCCTACCTAAATAACAAACTTTGTATATTTTGAGTGTCAAGTTATAGAACATAATTTTTGCTATATAAAGAAAGCCAGCTATACATATATAGTGTCAATTTGAGTTAACGGGTCGGGTTCAAATCCAAACCGACTTGACCTAGGTGTAAATAGGTTGACCCGAACCTATCTCATTTAACTAGACGTGTCAGGATATATAACTTGGACCCAATCCACGCAGGTTACCGGGTTGAACCGACTTGATCCACGAGCTCGAATTGATTTGGATATCCTTCCTTGACGCAGGCGGGCTTAAGTCAGGGCGAACAGGTGGTGACCGGTGAGGCCGAATCTGCATGTGTGGCGCAGCGGCAGAATGTCGTAGGCTAGACTCCGGAGGAGGCAGGAGCCGGGATGTAGGGCAATACCGGTGAGGTTGGGGATGGAGGAGGCGCTAGGGCGGTTGGGCGCGGTCATGCGGGTTGGTTGGAGGAGTTGTTGAGGCGGGTTGAGGCACCTAGACGAATGCCTGGCAGGCTTCATGACGCTAGGTCAAGGTCATGACTCACGACTCACAAGTTAGCTAGGTCGACCCGTGGTTTTTTGGGTCAATTAGAACCCGACACGTTTTTCATACGGGTAAAAAATTTGAACCCGGATCCGACCCATTTTACAAACAGGTTGACCTGAATTTAAATTTTTTGGGTGGGTCCGAGTCAAGATTTGAATCGTGTCAACTTTTGGGGGGGGGGGGGGGGAGAGAGAGAGAGAGAGAGAGAGAGAGAGAGAAATTATGATTATATTTTCTCCACGATCTAAAGGTGGGCATGTGGGGTCACATGCTTCCCCTTCATTTTTTAATGTGTGAGCACGATTCCAACAACTTCAAAATGCCAAAAACCATAGGTTTGAATTGGTTTGGGTTTGGTTGGATTGACCACTCTAGGGGATTGTGAGCGTCAATAGCCATCGCTAACCTTTGATGGGTGGTTGGATGAGCCTCCCTGAAAGGTCCCGTCGCATTCATTCTATCAGTGGTGTCTGGTCGTCGAGGTGAGTTCAGTACTGTACAACTCACTTAAGAAATTTTCGACTTTTCAAAGTTGTCGTGACCTCTATAGATGTTCGTTTAGTCAATTTTTTTGCACGAATAATTGCTCTCAATGAGGCAGATTTAAAATTTTGAGCAACCCTTCTCAAAATTATTTTAGTCAATCCCATCATTGAAATTTTAATTTGTCGCCTTTATTGGACTTATGGCATCAAAATCCATATGATATGTTAGGATCTTCAATGAGAAAGAAACACTTCCTTCTTGAGCTTTTCGGGGGGAGGAGGGTGAGAGGGAAGGGGGAAGGGATAGAGCTGAATTCAAATTCTTTATCTTTTAAACATATCCTATTACAGTATATAGCTTATTTAACGGCAACAAATGGCAAAATAAAAAGCTACACAAGGAGAAACAATCTAAATCTTGGACCAATACCCAACAATCTCTACCTTGGTACTAGATTTACACAACAAAAAAAGATATCTAATGTCCACAAAGAATAGCCCTGTCGGTCTTCCCTGCCAATAACATCTATCGGACGGTTAACAACTCCTCAAGAATTGCACCACCATCTTCTTGAGTTTCCTGCTTCACAAGCCCTAGCTCACATGTACATGCATCACTTCTTCAGCACGTCTAGCCACAATCCCGTGCCCCATGCCTACACCCTGTGCCTCTCGCCTCGCGCTTGTGCACATGTGGTCTAAATTCGACCACACCCTGCACATATCCACCCGCGCACCGAGCCCTACGTTATGCTAGCACCTTGCTCGTCTCAATGCAACTCACACATCCACCCGAGCCTGCCGATATGCCTGCTTCCAGTGTACGTCGTATGTAGTGTCTCCGCTGATATGACCTGCATGGCATCATGTCATGCCTGTGAATACCTCTCATGCCTGATTTCTTGATCAAGAATGTACTTCTTCTTGATTCCGACAATAACATATATGGAGCACCAAATAGCTCACACAGGATCCATCTCCAAGCTTTGGACTTCGCATTCTACGTGCAATCTGATCTAAAATCTTGCATATCTGCCTGTTGTGCCAAAACCCAAACCTGACCAGAACCCCTCGACCGACCATGCCTTATGCGCAGTACACAACCATCGTCGAAGCCGCTACCATCTTCTCTGGTCATCCCAAGCCCAGACCTTCGTCATATGGTCTACCAATGCCACCTCGATGATCGCACCCTGCAAACGACCCAACTAGCCACCCACGAGCCCACTTAGACTTCTGCTACTGAGCCGCACACACACCAGTCTGATTCAACCCATTCAACTTCTTCGTCGTGTACCAACTGTGTTTGATCCCGAACAACACCTTCCGTCGTTCTCTGTCTAGGCCTGCGTGCCATGCTTGCTATGGCTCATAGCACGCGCCTCGTGCTGCCTCCGTTACATGTGCGAACAATCGTGTGTTGCCAGTATGTCTCGCACTCAGACCTCATGTCTGCCTTTTTTTTTTTTTTTTGGGAAATTTTGGGGCTTACGCCCATTCATTAATAGAGAAAAAAATTACAGAAAAGAAACCAACTCCAAGCCAAAGGCAGGAGGGAGAAACAAAAATTACAAGTAAAAAACTGTAAAGAGAAACCTATACCACCCCCAATAAATGGAACCAAAAAGTGTGGTAAACAAAAAAATCAGGACTCAGGAATTGCTGCAACCAAACGAAGGCGGCCCGAAATCATAAAGATCATAAAGAAGCTCTTGGTTGCCTAAACCAAAGACCCTCCAAGGAGCAAAGTTGCAGCGGTCATCATTGTCCTGCAAAAAAATTCTCGAACGCGGCACAAGGTTGGTGCTATGAAAAAGATAACAGCCAACCAAAAGGGTCAATGAATCCAGATAGCCAAAAATGCTATAAAAGCCATCGGAGGAACACCAGAACCATAGAAGAAGGTTGCCAAAATAAGCAACAGAAACACCAAGCCTGAAAAGAGCAGGCGAATTATCCCAATAAATGCAGTAAACCATGTGCGTTCTTCCAACCCACCAACTTAGCATAACAAGCTTTTTTAACTTTCCTAGCAACTGTGGTATAGCATTCAATAATATTGCCAAAATGCCTATCATTACGGGCCCGCCAGATAAAATAAACCGCAGCATTTAACATCAGACAGTAAAAATTCCTCATGCTCCTGTTATCTGAAATGTCCTCAATAAACTCAAAAGCTTGTAAAAGATTCGGTTTTAGAAGCAGAGTTTGAGAGTGCGGGATAAGAGAATTGAGAACCTTGAAAGAGAATTCACATTCGAAGAAGAGATGAGAATGGGATTCACAGAAATTCTGACAAAAAACACATGTTGTGTTAACTGTGATACCCCGTTTTAAAAGCTGATCATTGGTTTTCAAGCCCTTTCTAACCGCAAGTCAACCATAAGAGGAATATCTAATAGCTGAATGTTTGTGCCAAATAAAGCTATGCCAGGAGACCTTATGGAGCTGCTTAAAGAATTCTTTTTGAAAAAGTTTATTCGAAACTTTTTCCCCATTATTCTAGAGACTATCAGTAAAGCTGCTGACCAAAAACACAGAATTGATTTTGTTTGCCAAAAGATGTGGCCAGTGAGCAGGAACGGCCCAGGTGCCGTTAGAAATAATATCAGACACAGTCAAAGTGTTAAGGTTATCAAACCCAGCTAAATCCAGCTCCTGGAAAAAGACTCATAAGAGAATTACCAAAGCACCAAGGGTCCCAAATAAGAGAAAAGTTGCAGCTTGGGTAGACCCTAAGGTAGATGCAGTGCTTAATCAATTGAGCCACATTACATAAGTTAAACCAGAATTGAGATCTGCGATTAGGGAGGGGAGCCCAGAGAGATTTGTAACGATTACGCCACCATTGAAATAGAGGATTGCTGCCATTAATAAACCTCCAAATTGTAGAGCACGAGAAGCCAAAAGATAGCGAATCAAGGGAGGGAAGCCCTAAGCCCCCATTAATAGTTGGAGTGCAAGTATCTTTCCAAGCAATGAGATGCAGTTTTTTCACCGAAATATCCCTGTAGAAAAGAAATCTAGAGCAAAGCTTATTTAAAGTCTTGAAGCAGCTTTTGGGTAAAGAGGAACCTCTGACCCAAAAAGACATAGTATTCATGATGGTGTATCTGAGGAATTGAATCCCCCCCCCCAAATGAAAGAGTCTTAGCTTTGCAACCGTCTAAAGCTTTGGTAATTCTCAGAATAAGAGGCTGAAAATGAGCTTGAGAAAGCTTTCTAGTGAAGACCGGGATCCCCAAATATTTTATAGGGGAAGAAGTTTGCATAATGTTGAGGAGAAGACAAATATCGTCAGCCGTTCTACAATTCTTAGAGAAAATAATAGAGCTTTTAGAAGGATTAACCTTAAGCCCAGAATGAGACTCGAAATTCTCCAGAATATTCTTGAGGGAGGAAGCCTCACAAAGTTTAGCCTTAGAGAAAACAAGTAAGTCATCAGCATATAAGAGGTGAGTAACAGAGGAGTTACCCAACGAGATACCCGAGAAGAGCTGATTCGAATTGGCTTCCTCAAAGCAGGCAGAAAGGCCATCCATCACAATAGTGAACAAATAGGGGGATAAGGGGCAACCCTGCCTCAAGCCTGAAGTAGAATTGAAATAGCTATCCAGCGCACCATTAATGGCAACAGAGAAATGAATATCAGAAATACAAGCTTGAATCCAAGAAATGAAAACACTAGGGAAGCCTTTAGCTCTCAGCCGGTCTAAAAGGAAATGCCTTGAAACAGTATCGAAAGCCTTGTGAATATCAAATTTAGCGCAAAAATAAGGCTCTTTAGAGTTACAGTTAAAAGTGCCAAGCAACTCCGAAGCGAGAATAATATTGTCAGAGATAATTCTATCTTTAATAAAACCAGCTTGAGCAGGATGTACAATAGAAGGCATTACCTCTTTCATTCTGTTAGCAAGCAACTTAGCAATGATTTTATAAAAAGCATTACATAAAGAAATAGGATGGAAGTCACTAACAGTGGAAGCATCGGGATGTTTTGGAATCAAAGCAATAGCAGTATTTTTAACATGTTTAGGCATAAAAGAAGTGGCGAAAAAGGATTGAATCGCAGAGCAGATTTTGTTGCCAAGAATGTGCCAAGTATCCTTATAAAATTCAAAAGTGAAGCCATCAGGTCCAGGGGAAGCATTGGAGGGTGAGGAGAAGACAACCTGCTTAATTTCCTCCACCGAGAACGGGGCAATAAGCGAATCCAGCATCCCAGTGGGAATGGTGTTACCAGTAGGAAGGCTAGAAGTCATAGGAGGTTGAGGGGTATTGAATAATCTCTGAAAATGATCAATAAAAGCATTAGAAATGCTCTGACTGGAAGTAAGTAAAGCCCCATTAACCTCAATACCCTTAATATGATTGCAGTTGTGTCGAATGTTGATATTGGAATATAAAAATTTCAGATCATCTTCACCAGCTTTAAGCCAGTGCGCTTTGCTTCTTTGGGAAATCCAGTCAACAAGACGAGCTTGGCCAGCAGAAAGATTCTCATTAATAGTTTTAAGCCTCAAGTTCAGAGAATAATCTAACGGATCTCTATCAAGAGAGGTAATAGTATGAGCTTGCTCTTGAGACAACTTTTTCAAATCTTCCTTCAAAGTATTAGAGGAGTTCCAGTTTCTCTGTTTGAGCTTAAATTTAAGCTCCTTTAATTTATGATAAAGGTCACAAATCGGGCTTCCAGTAGCCGGCATGGTAAAAACCTTCATCACATCATCCAAAAAGTAGGAATTTTACTGCAGTAATTCTTATACATAAACCTATGAGGATGCATCATAGGAGTTTCTAGATATAAGATAATAGGGCAGTGGTCGGAGATATCAGGATCAGAGACAATATAATAAGAATTAGGAAACATATTAAGCCACTCATCATTAATGAGGACTCTATCCAATTTAATGTGTATAGGAACATCCAATTTTTTATTATACCAAGTGTAGTAATGACCAATAGAGGGTAAATCAGAGACACCAGAGTTAAAGACAAAGTTGTTTAACTCACCCAGCTTACTGAGGGGAATGGGATTCCCCCCAGCTTTTTCCGATGGGTTTCTGCAGCAGTTAAAGTCACCCAAAATAGCCCAAGGAAGAGAAATACTGCTAGCCAGATTAGCAGAAAAATTCCAAAGGTGTTGCCTCTCCGTCACAGAATTGGAGGCATAAATCGCTGAAATGCAACAAAGATCCCGGCCACCACAAGAAACCACCCCATGAATAATCTGAGAAGAAGAGAAGAGAGGTCTGAAAGAGACCTTAAGAGCATTCCACTTAACCCAGATACGACCCGGAGAAGAGTCGCCAAAATTATCAAAGCAACCCTCAACAGAGAAAATCGTATGAGAGCGATTAAACCAGTCATCAGTAAGGGACTGAACAGAAATCTTAGCTTCAAGAATAAAAACCATATCCAAGCTATATTTATGGACCAACGACTTGCAGGACAAAACTTTGGAGGCATTGTTAAACCCCCTAACGTTCCAAGCAGCTAGGCGGGGCAAGGTCATTTATGTTTGTTTTGAGTTGGCAGCCTTTTTGGCTTGTTTGCTTCTAGTGTTTTTGGGACTAGGATTGTCATGTGAAGAGCTATTACAGGATTTAGAAGTTTGGAATGGGGTGCTAGAAGAGGATTGTTGGGGAGAAGATTGAAAGCTGGGGTTTTCCTGTATCACAGGAGGTGGAATAGGAATGTTGTGGTGGTCAAGTTGGGAAGGGTTAGGAGGGGGTTGCGCATCCTGGTCAGAGGATAAAAGCTCAAATTTATTGGCAGTAGGAAGAGATTCTACAGCCTTAAGCTTTAAGGGGGGCTCTGGCTTGGCAGGGGAAGAAGTGTCTGTGGGACAGACCTCAGAAGTGGGAGAGTTTAGATTAGGTAAAGGGGTAGAAATTTGAGGTGCTGAAATAGGGGTGGGAATTTGGAGGGTCGGGTTGGGCTGGGAGTTTGGTAATGGGAGCAGTGGAGGAGCAGCCATTAGGCCTGCCGAAGAAGAAGAGGGTTTGTTAGGTAGAGAAGAAGATGGGGCTTGGCTATTTCGAGGTCTGCGGCTAGAACTACGACCACGAGCATTCTAAGGAAGGGTGGGGGGTTTAGAGGTAGTTTGAGGATTTGGGTTTTTTGGGCATGTAGAGGGACTGTGGTAAATAGAGTTGCAGTGTTCGCATGGGACAGGTTTCCAGTCGTAAAGAACCGAGAGGGGGGTTAACTTGCCATCCACAGAAATAAAAATTTCATACGGCAAAGGGTCAAAGCATGAAACCTGGACACAAACCCGAGCGAAGGTAAGTCTGGTCTTTGCAGCCATGAGAGCATCCACCGCTAAGGGCACTCCAACGCAACTAGCAATTTTAGAGATTCCTTCCGGTGTCCAGCATGAAAGGGGAAGATTTTTTATCTTGATCCAAAGAGGGATCGAAGCAAATTCTTCACGCTTGGGAACGAAATCCGGGTTCCATTTTTGAAGTATGAAAGGCTTGCCAAAGAAGAACCATGGACCACCAGTCCAAGCCATCTCAAAGTCTTCAGGGGAGGAAAATTTCAACAGGAAGAATCCATCATCAAGTGTAAGCAGGGAAATCTCGCCTTTAAGCTTCCATGTGCGCTTGATGACCGAGAGAAGAGCTTCATAGAAAGGCCTCCTGCCAATAGAGTAGCCTACTAATGAAAGCGACCATTCCGGGGCTCCAGCTTCAAACTGGGACTGGGTGAAGTGCGCGGTGAAATTTTTAGTGGGGTGGTGAGCCAACGAGCTGGAGAAGTCATGAGAGATAGGAGATTGTGAGGAAAGGAGGAGCTGTAATATCTCGTTTCCTTACTGTTCCTCTCTGATTTGGATTTTCCTCCCAGAATCGGCCAGGACGAAGTTTGGATCGTCCAGGCCGATCAGTGCATTGAAAACAGCTGATTTCTGGAGCAAATTCTGGACAGAATCGTCCAGGACGATATTGAGATCGTCCAGGACGATCTGCACTGTTCCTAAAATCGTCCTGATCATCGCCCTGGAGTATCGGCCAGGACGACCAGAATTGGTCTGATCGTCCAGGCCGATCGAGACGATCGGCCAGGCCGATCCATGTATGATATAAGGAAATGAGCTCGTTTTGAGGAGAGAGAAAATCATTTATTAAAAATCAGATATTTTGTAGAGAGAGAAAGAGAAAGGAAAGAGAAGAGGAAGCTGGTTTTCGGAGACCGCGGAGCGCTTTTCGTCCGACGCCGCTGTTGGAGAAAGTGTAGATCTCGTGGTAAGGACTCCGAACCCTGTTTCTGTTTTCAGAGATTTTGTGTTTTGACCGAAATATGATCTGTTTTGTGTTTTCGTAGTCGACTTTTCGACCAGATTTTGATTTGACAAGACTTTCACCGCACAACTTTTAGTATGTTATAGATATGATTATTGTACACGATTTGACTGTATTCTACGAAGATTTTACCGGTCGGAATTGATTCTACGAGATTTTAATCGAATTCTACGTGCTTTTAATTTGAATAGAAAATAATCGGGACTTGATTTGATTTGGATTCTATAGATCGATAGTCTTGTATTGAGGTCATTGATATTCCTCTGTAATTTGGAAAGATTTGGAACTGTGTCTTTTTGCAGGATTTTTGTGTAAATTCTGTATACTACCGTTATGCTGCCCGATTTTCGTACGATTCCTGAATTGTATGAAATTGATAGATTGAACTGATATGCATTGATTATTGATATGATTGCTTTATTATTATCTATTGAATTGCTTATTGATTGAATTGACTATTGATACTGATCGCAAGTGGAACCTGGTTGAACATTGGTGGAGATTGATATTGATACCTGTACAGGATGGTGGGCCGACGGGCTTTCCTTTAAACATTGATTATTGATTATTGAAGGGAGACATAAGGAGTTTATTGAAATGCCGACGGGCGAAAAGAGTGACGACTCTTATTGATTGAACCAATGTAACGATACTACAACAGCAATATGGATTCTACAACAGCAACATGACCAGTAGATTGTACTTGTTCAGTATATAGTATTGAATTGCATGTTTACTGTTTTGTTTTATAGATTCCTGCTTTATCGACTTTGATTGGATTTACTAGATCGTACGATTTCATCGATTTCACTGATTGATTTCTGTACATCGACATTGAGCATTGATATAGAATTGGAAGAATATAGATATTGCATTGATAGCATGGACATCGTACTACTGCTTATAGACCCATTATATGCTGTATAGATTT